>BJBW01000387.1:0-162032 GCA_004320125.1 Scolopax mira
GTTAGATATTAGGAAATATTTCTTTACTGAAAGAGTTGTCAGGCATTGGAATGAGCTGCCCAGGGAGGTGGTTGAAGCACCATTCCTGGAAGTATACAAGAGATGAGTTGACATGGTGCTCGGGGATATGAATTAATAGTGGATTGTTTCGGGGGTGGTGTGGGATTTGTGTGTGTTTTGGTTTTTTTTTTTTTTTTTTTCCTCATTTGTGCGTTGTGGTGGTTTTTTGTTTGGTTGGTCTTTTTGGGTTTTTTTTTGTTTGTTTGTTCGTTTTTTTACCCAGTGGTTGGACTAGATGATCTTAAAAGGTCCCTTCCAACCTAGGAGATTCTGTGAAATTGAAGTTTGATCATAAACATTTACAATGTACATATGAAGTATTGTTAAGGAGAATGTTCTTCAGAAGAAAGAACTTGAGATACAGAGTATTTATATGACACTCAATATTTACCTTTTCAATCATGTCACATTGGCACCTAATTTACTCACCAGCATGTGAGCAATAAAGTCTTTACTTAAATTTGGTTTTACCGCTACAGGATCACATTCATACTCCACAGAGAAGATGATTACCTGTAGAGTACCTTCACTTTTAATAATACATCTAACAATTTATGTAGTTCATTATTGCATGTTTAAGCAAATGGGATGCTATTGATCACACTGGTATGACAAATGCAAGCGTTAGGAGTTACACAACAGGTTCAAGTGATTTGTATTGTACATTTTAAAAAATTGCATATCAAATATCCCTGTTCTTCCCATGTAAAGTAAGTTGAACATCTGTAATAACTTAAATAATTCTGTCCTATCAGTTAGAAGTTACAGTTTGAATATTACTTTCTGATGTTAATACCCAAGAATGCTGCAAAAGGTACTTTAGAATTTTTAGTGCTGAGGAAAAGCTGAAGGCTGTAACTGGATCATAACATTAACTTTAAAGAACGATGTACTGAGGTATTAGGGTCTCTCCCCTCAAATGTATGGTTAAAGAATTTAACTTGCCTAATAAACTTCACTGAAATGCTGAATTGAACCATTAGCATGAGAGACTAATGACAAACTTGAGAAGCACATGAAAAGCAAAGTCTTCTTATAAGTTGCCAACTTTTCTGCTTCCATATCCTATTTCAACATTATATGTATTTGCTTTTACAGAAGATATTCAAGAAAGCTAATTTTAGGTATAAGACATTATAGATTTTATCTTATGACACCTTCCAAAGTAGATACTGTAGTTCAGAGTAGAGACAGGTACCTTTCTGCATGCTCCTCATAATAATCAATGATGAAATAAGTCAAATGTGACTAAGTCACATGTGAATCTAGCAGCAGCACCGATTTTATGTCAGCTGTATTGCATACTTATTGCAAAAAACAGCATAGCATAAAAGGAGATGCTGTCCTGTCTAGCATATTAATTTTGCAATGGTGCTTACTAATACTTGCTATCTTCAGAACACAGCTTTTCTTAATGTCTCGTTGAAAGTTGCAACATTGGAAATAAATGAAACAAAAAGATACTTTAACTTTCAACATAAAAGAAACAATTAAGTGAGTTTTCTCTATTTTCTTTACAGCTGTTCTGAAGAGTAGTATCAGAAAATTTATGCCATCTTTCCCTCACATGCTTCGAGATGTCCAAGATGTATGATGCTTTGGACCATCTTTAAGTAGTAAGAAACAAGGGAGATACTAATAATAATTTTTTTTTAAAAAAGGTGTATTCAGGTCACTTACTTATCTCTAATTGTCTCTGTATCCGACCTTTGCTGCGTTCTCGAAAAAGAGTTTGGGTCTCGTTGTATTCCGTCATGACCTCCACAAACTTGTGAGCTAATACAGAGTGCTGTTTTTGAGGATTTAAAAATGTGGAACAAAAATGTTTATTTTTTTTTTTGATAAAGCAAATATTACTACACAACAACTGAAAGTGGTATGTACATTCCAACAAAACAAAACGTGAAGTTCTGAAACTGTTTCAAAAAAGTGAAACTCATTCTCCAATTTACTAAAATCCTTTTATTTTCTTCAAGCTTATGAAATGATCATACCTGTGTTTTTCTAATCCTGAGGTCCACTGATGTCCGATTAACATTTTCACCCTGATCAAAACTTTGTTCAATAGCTAAGAACAATACAAGAATATTATGAGTCAATGTTCTAATCATTTAATTAGAACTATAGTCTAATTATTTAATAGTGTAGCTCAGTTACTCCGTAAATACTATTAATTATTATTTTTTTTTTAAAGTACAAGATCCCACATGCATGTTTAACATTTCAGGAAGAGGAGAGGGGTGGCAGTGATATATATTTATAAGAAATTAAAATATTTTTGATAATTGGTACAGATCTTAAAGCACAAAAACTACTTCAATACTCTTAACAGAGTAACACTGCTGTCTGTTACTCTGAAAAAAATTCAAAAGATCTAACAAACTGTGCTGCTCCTACAGTTTAAACAATGAACACCATACCCTGGTATTTATCAGGGGTAAAGCTTGCCAAGAAGGAATAAATTAGAGGATGATACTGTTACTGACACGGGCTGCACATGTTGGCAGGGAGGTGGTTCTTTCTTTTTCTTTTTAAAAAATAAGCTGTATAATAGAATTTATGCATACATAATAGAGCTTTTATAGTTTAGAAGTTTCAGCTGCAATGCATTAAGTTTCTAACACTGCTACCATCCCAAATCATTACAGGCAACAGTAGTTTTACTTCTCCTCACAACTTACACTTTAACCGGGCTCGAACTTTATTAGCGATCTTCTTTATTTCCTCATTTAGTTCTTCAAGTTCTTCCTTTGTTCCTTTAAAAGCAAAAAAAAAAGTTATTATTTTTAAGAAATGTAAATGACTGCTAATAGTAAGCCAGCAACCATCTACAACTCTTCCTTGCAATCTCATAAAGGTATGCAGAGAAGTTTATTCTACTCTTAAGTATTTTAAATATGATTTTTATAACAGCATACTACCAGATGCCTGCTTCTTCTGACAGGCCCTTACATTTGGAAAATGTTATTGCCAAATCACCAACTAAACCAGGTGATATAATATGCCACATTTTTAATTTCCGTAACACTTTCAAGGTAATATTCATTTGCTGGTCAAAATGAAAGTTCACTAAAGTCTATCAAGTGAAAACATAGACTTATCTAATATGGTTTTAGTTCTGTTGTTTATCACAGACTGATTGCTTTTAACCATGTTATCATAACTGTACCATGCACTACCTGTATTTTCTGATGAATATAGAGTATTTATGAAGAACACAGCTAGATCTCTGTAACTGAGCTTACTGAAGACACTAGATTCACAAGAGCACACACTACTTACAAACAATGTCATGTTCCTGTCATGTCACAATTTTTAACACAAACACAAGCTGATAAATGAGCTGAGACCACAGATTTTAAACATTCAGATGAACCCTTATTACAACTGAGATTGACTGTTTATGATTGCTAAGACAAAACACTGTCTGCAAAATAATTTTTAAGAATACAAACGTATGTGCATCCATAAGCAAAGGAAAAAAAGCGGGGGGAAACTAAGATTCGAAGTTCAGTTTTCACCAATAAGAAGATAAATGTTAAGCTCGCATTGCAACATTCCTCAAAAATATCTCAGCATCTTTTCTTCCTTTTTCTTTAACCCTGCCCACAAACTCAGACAAGCCTTGAACTAAGAAGCATTGAGAACAGAGAAGGTTCCACATTTCTTGGCGAGTTCCCTAAACTTGAATTCTCTGTTCAGAAAGCACATCTTAGCTTTCAGCTTTAGGGTTACAGACTCTAAAAATAGGGCTCCAGCATGGAACTCTAACTACCACGGAAGCAGCTGGCTGTAGTGTTAGTATTAGACATGATCTTCCCCCTCCTGAAGAATAAAGAGGATGGCTCACCATAGGAGCTTCAGTTGACAACTTCAACATTTTCACTAATTTAAAGAAATGCAAGTAGCCCCTAATTTTCTGAAGACATAATCAATTTCAATATACTATAGTAAGCTGAGTTTTGATTTAAGAAAGGTTTGGATGATGCAACAAATATTCTGAAAGTGTATTTACTCCAATAAGTCTTGAAAAAGGTAAAAACAAGCAGTTGAAAATATTAATTTGATAATAAATATGGAAATATTTAAATAGTGTTATATTTTGCATTCTGAACACCTGCTTTAGAAAGCTAAAACAAAAAATTCAGACTATCTAGCCACACATATCTGAAATCTAAA
Organism: Scolopax mira; assembly: GCA_004320125.1. Classification (NCBI taxonomy): domain Eukaryota; kingdom Metazoa; phylum Chordata; class Aves; order Charadriiformes; family Scolopacidae; genus Scolopax; species Scolopax mira. Next base: position 4,240 of record BJBW01000387.1, read on the forward strand.
ATAAAATGATACTCACTTCCTTCAGGATTTGGTGCTGACAGGATAATGCTGTGCTGCTTCTTCACTTCTTCCACATTTTGTGCTATTTTTGATATATTATTTCTTAGTTCTTCAACCTGGAGAAAAAGAAATAGGGGAATGAAAACATTAGAATAATTCAAAGTAAAGATTTTTTTTTTTTAATTAAATCTTTGGTAGTAAGAACTGTAAAGATGCAACATTTCTAAGTATCTGACAGAAATGTTGACATTTAAATAGCTTGCACTATTTTTTAAGAAAAAATGGTATTCTTAATAGCAAATATTAAAATAGACAAAATAGCCAAAAACTTAAGTGCTAATAGCTAAAATAGCCAAAAACTTAAGTGCTACTTTTCTTCATAAATAAAGTCTTTAAAGTTCTATATGCAAATTCTTTGCTGATAGGGAGTCAAAAACACTTTTATGCAGTAAAGACAGAAAATACCCTGAAATAAATTCAATTTGGCACACCATTGCAAAGCGTATTGGGGGGTGCGTATAGATTAATCGTTAAACCTAATTACAGAAATTAAAAGACACAGACTGTAAGATTTGATGCACGGTGAAAAATCTAACTTTACCTGTTGGAAAAAGTCATCCATAAAATGGTCTTTTTCAACAATAACTGTCTCCCCATCTTCATTTCCTTTACACTGTAAAAAACAACAAAAAATAATAATCTATGAAATAAAAGTCACGATACTGTTCTGAAACAACTATGACTTCCCCTGCATTGCTACTACATACACGTTTTGGTCAATAGTCTGCCAAGTCAAAAAAAGTAAGTTTTCCTCTTCTGAGGACTACGACTTATCTGCTTATTTGTTTTTAGGTTAAAGAAAGTCACCCAACTCCCACACAGTTATGAATATTAAGGCATGTACTCCTGCAAACAGCTTCAGGACAGAACCAGTCTGTGAGGGATGCTGCAGTTCTCATTACCTGTCAAAAAATTATTAAAATACCATTTTGCATATAATTGTTCTCTCATATCATAAGGATGCTTCCACAGTAAGTCCCACATGAACTCAAAATAATATTCAGTCAAACCCTCTTAAAGAAATACTAAGGGGTGCTGACTGTGGTGGGGTTTGCGGTGAAATAGGGTAAAAACTGGGGTTTGCGGTGAAACTGGGTAAACATCTAACGAAAGCTGGAATAAAAAGCTATCAACATCTGCTTACTAATTTTGCCCTCGGGCGTTTTCAAGGTTGTTGAATTTAGATAGAATTATGCTACACTAAAGTATACACGTATTACATCATCAACAGATCCTTAGAGCAGAGGCCAAGGAGACAGCAGCTCACGTTGACAGGATCTCAGCGCCTGCTGAGCACTTCTAGCACTCACTTTCTGCTCCCAAACCCTGAGCCTATAACCCAATAAGCCCTTTGTTGTTGGTTTTATTAAACTAGGTAAGATGTGTATTATTGGCATGACAATTCTGCAGTTTAATCCAATGCCAAACACTGCTATTATCTAATAAAGAAGGATATACTCAACAATGACTTACACATCAAAATCTTCTAAGACTGACCCAAACCTTGGAGGAAAGGTATTACTTATACTTTGTAACAGTTTGTTTCCTGACAATTCAGGGAGTGCATAAGGCCCTATGACAATATTTTTCTAAGAAACCACCTGGTTTTTATGCTCAGGGAAACTATTACATCTCTAACTGAAATAAAGGAATTTAGATGCTATTGCTCTCATGGACCACCCTCCCATCACTCATAATGAGCTGTGTGTCATTAAAGACTTTTTGCAGTTAGCATTTTGGGAAGATGATTGCTAGAACTCAATATTAAAGAATCTGCCCTTGGGGATTGTAATCAAATAACAGTCTTGCTTAATACAAATAATCAAGGAAGACTGTGCCCAAGTGAAGTTATCCAACTTCCACCCACACCAGAGACTGCAGTGCTACAAAGCCACCAGTTTTAAGTTCATATTTAAGAAAGAGCTACACTTTAAAGACATTTAATTTTATTATCTAGGTAAAAGAACATCTTCCACTTATGTTTACTGAGTAAAGAATAATCTTTCTGTTTATAAACACATCCTGTATTTAGTTAATTGAACTAAAAATAATGAAAATAGCATCAGCTAAGAGACTCAGCATGTCAGCTTTTAGTTTGATTCAAAGACCTTCATAAAACATTAAACACTGGGGTAAATCTTAAACAAATGAACGATACAAAAATCTTACTCAAAGTCTTGTTTGCAGATGCCAGACTGGAAAGAAGCAATCATGATTCCCACTCTGCAGTCAGCTCAACATTCATTTCACTTTCACATTTAGTTGCAATGGCACCACTGACAGACCAATTTGCTGTCTACAATTTTTTTAAGGATTTAAGGACTGCCTACCTTGAACATTGACACTCAAGACACGTAATGACTGGTCAACCTCTGTTCTCTACATTCTTAAATCATCGCTTGCCTAAGCTTTTTTGCTAACTTGAACTTAAGTGATGCACCTTCTTTTGAGAAACACACAATTCAACCAAGAACTCACATCTAGTTTAGCAGAGACATATTGTTTCTTCTAGACATCCACAAAAACGTTTCACGTCAATGCCAAGAGCAATCCAGCTCATAACTTGACCCTGGGACTTAAAATCTGGGCCACCCAACTCCATAAACATTCATAGACTTACAAAATATATCAAGTTCCCTAAAAGCTGGTTTGTATGACAGAATCCAGCTATTCAGACAGGATTATTTCTCAGCCTCAAGTAGGAGGTATCCTGATGGCTTATGAAACTTTTGACATTTCCCATACCTTATAGAATTCCAGAAGGAATGATAGCTTGAGATGTCTCACCAAATTAATTGCTGGGCTCTGAAACTGAAAACCACTTTTGACCTAAAAACATGAGTATTACTTGTCCTTGAAATTCCAATCAAAGTTAGTTCTTTTTCAGTCCAGATGAGCCTCTGGCAGGCTGTGAGGGTAGCACCTGACCACCACCATCCCAATCAATCAGACCCACAGCTTGGGTGAGAGAGTGCTAAGACTTTCTCCTTATAAAAAGAAATTATTTTATAACAGAGCAGCCAAGGAGATCTGTCAGGCAGCTTTGTCAGATCAATCATTAACATATATTTAGTAGCATTACTGTACAAGCAGAAAAACATCATACGGTAACAGTCTACAAGAAATCACTTTACAGTCTTGTGACATGGGAAACACACAGCTCATCTTCAGAAAATTCCATGTTTGAACAAAGACTAATGCAAGAGATTAGCTCAGGAAAAAAGAGAACTCAGTAATGTTTTCCTCCTTCTGGAAAGGTTCATTTTGCATTTTTTCCACACCACCCATTTCTTCCAATTTTAACTTTTGTGACTGTAGTTCTTCACTCATTCCTGAATAGTTTTGGGAGCACTAGGTGAATGCCCAAGAAATAGCTCACAAAAAGTCAATGCAGTTATAGTTACATTTCCTTGTTTAAAAAAAAAAAAAAGCTACAATGAAATATAAATGTATTTTTCAAAAGTTATGTCTAAGATATCCTCAGAAACATTTGAGAGTAAAGAAATATAAAAAGCTTGTATTTAAAATGATTCACCGATCAAGCAAAAATATAGATTTCAATAGACAGGTCTGCATTCATTTCAACATATAATAAGATGGGAATTTCAGCCACATGAACAACGCACCCCAAACCTCAGATCTAAAACATCACACTTAAGCAGAGAAGGTTTATATCTTCCCTCTTTCATAAAGAATTTAACAACAATAACCAAAAAAAGTTTGACTGAGTTTTACTAACATACCTTTAAAAGGACATCTGTTTTTAATATCTGACACTGGCTGAATGTGCTGAACTGAGTGTCTGAGCACAGATGCTACAGCTTTTTTAAAATCAGTTTAAGTTGGACTTGGAACCGAGAACAGCAAGCCACTGAAGGCTGGGAGAATGTTTTACACAACATTTAATGAATGTTTAGGTATTTGCCCTGTTGTTTTTTCTTCCCTAAATATCTACTATCAAAACAGTGTATTGGATCCAAGAGAACTTTTTCTTTAATTTTACACTTATTTGTGCTCAAAATAACTAAAAACAGTCTGAGATTTGGCCAATTGTCCAATTAATTGTATTAAAGGACAAGTCAAACAGCTGAAATAATTTTGGCCTGCTTAGCATAATTTAAAAACAAAATTAAAATACTCCCCTAGGAATGGACAAATACAATTAGAGTTGCAATCTTCTGAAAAAGCATGTACTTCACAAGACTTCTTTAGCTAGAAAATAAGAAGCAGCAATGCTACCTGAGGGCTATATAACCTGCATATCTTAACAACTTTTCCAGCAATCATTTTAGTGCTATTTAACTGCCTTAACATAGCCTATCAACAAACATATCAAAGAGTTATGATAATTTGACGTTAATGGCTCACAAACATTGATAACATTTCTCCCTCTTCTTTATAAAGGGAAATCTAGGAAAACATTACACCTTTTAATGACAAAATAGTTTGCTTGCTGTCAAATAAAATCCTGAAACACAGAAATGAGGACATATAAACTTAATTCACATTTCTGCTATAGGGAATACCATATTTAGTTAAAATGAGTCAGTGTAGACTCACTAAAGCACTGGGATCTCTTAAACTTCTTTTGTATGACATTAGGTTTTTGGGCGAAAACTGGGTGGGTGCAACTTACATGTCAAGTACAACCAAAGTAATAGCCAATGGCATTGGGACATTAAGGGAAAGAGGCAAGGCAGAGTTATTCCTGAAGATTCTGCAGGCCCAAGCCTGTTTCAAAACCACAACGTATATGCTCTACCCTTCACTTAATGATTTAGACAAACAAAATTGAACGGAACTACACTAATCAAGCTGAAGCAGTTTGAGAATCAGGCAAACTAACATTAATGCATCATTTCTTCAAATTATGCATTCCTTTTCAAAGCAATCTCTACGTGTGACCAAGGATCACTATTCAAAGCACTTGTAAAGGAAAAATCACTTCACAAAAACATGATATTTTTTGACATTTCAAATAAAGATGTAAAACGGAAGTTGATACTTCCACAAGTTCCCTGTGGAAATCAAGTTGTATTAGAGCCATCTCCCGTGAGTAGGCAGCTTTCAAAACTTAAAGTCAGCTACACACTTGCAAGTGAGAAAATGTAGACTGGATTGTCAATAAAGTTCTACCTTCATTTTAAGCATTTTCTTCTGGAAAGAAGAAAACTTCAATTTTAAGACTCCAAGCTATTTGTTAACTCTAAAGGCAGTGAAATCAGCAATACTGACCATTGTGTTTAAAGTAACAGCTGGCTGCAGTACAGTGATGTTTTCAGATGCCAAATACTAAGGCTGGCTTAAAAACCACTGTGTACTGTTCCTTGAAAATATCTTAAACAATATCTAAGGGGGGTGTTAGGGTTTGTTTTATTTTTAAATAAAACAAAACCACAAACAGACCACACAACGGACTGCTGCTGCTCCCCCTCAGAATGAAAGATGTCTAATTGCTATGGATTATAAATTAAAAAGCTGCTTCCTCTTTCTGGGAAACAAGCACTACCACCGAACTTTGGCACGTATTCCCACAACATTGGACATGCTTAAAAATAGGAAAAGGGAGTAAGCACACCTGAAAGAAATGACACACATTTCTTTGGTATGACTCTGAAACATCTCTCCCAGTAAAGATACTGTAATCTAACAATGCAAAAGCTTTTCACGTGCCAATTCATCCTTTTGGAGAAAAAGACAAAGAGACCGGTAATTCCTTCACTTAGAGACAGGGCTTCCAAAATGCATTTTGTGATCCAGAAGATACGAACTCCATTTTAAGACCAACGACCCCCAAACCTGCACGGAACTCAGCACAGACCAACTTCTACATACATCTGGGGTCCTGGAACTATCACAGGATCTCCATTTCCACTTCTTTTCAGGAAAAGAAAGAGTCAAACACCCTTTTCTTATAACCAAGCCATATCCTGTTGGAAACAGACATGACGGTACCTCCCTCCAGCTCCCCCTTCTTTTTTAAGGACACAAAGCACAAATAAGGGAAAGGAAAGGAGCGTATAAACATAACCAGCTACCATCTCGTAAACACACGGAAAATAACATCAGCAGACAGCTTTATTGACGCATTACTGGTTGAACAGTTCCCCAGCAGATAGATCTACCCAGCTACACCCCGGCCAGCTCAAAAACACTATTATTACCCAGTTTATGTGCCGTTCAAAGCGTGGAGGCTCGGGAGGAGCTTGGAGGTCAGGAGGAAGCAGGGGAAGGTGATCTCTAAAAACCGGAGCAGCCTCAGCTCCGCTGCCAGCTCCCGGGAGGAAGCCGCCCCCTCCGGAGGAAGGGGCTGGAAGGCGGCCCGCGGCGGCCGGGGCCCTCCCTGTCCCGGGGCGCGGGCCGAGGCGCCGGCCCGGCCCAACCCGCCGCTGACCGTTACTTCAGGCGGCGATAGCGGCCCTCAGACCCCGCCGCCTCTGCGCCCTCCCTCCTCGGGCCCAGCCCGCCGCCCGCCTCCCCGCCGCTGCCGGCCTGCCCCGAGCCCTTACCCTCACCTCTGCCAGGTCGGCCAGCCGGTCCTTCATCCCCGCAGCGGCTCCGCGCCCCACGGCGGCTCCCCGGGCTGCTGCTGCGCCTCCGCCTCCTCCTCCTCGCTCGCCGTCGAGGGCCACCCGCGCCCGGCCCGCTGTCACCGGGGACGCCTCCCCCGGGCTCCCTCCCTCCCCACTCGGCCGGGCGCTGCGGACGGGCCGCTCCACCTCCCCGCGCTCCTTCCGCCGTGCCCGGGGCGGCGGCCGCGCCCCCCGCCCCGCCCAACCTCACGGCAACCACCGGCCCCGCCACGCATGCGGGAAGAGGGGCGGGCGGGCGCGGCAACCATCCCCTTGGGGAGCCCGCCTAGCGCTGCTGACGTCACGGCGAGGCCAGCGGGTCGGGCGGGCGCAGCGGTGCCGCCCCCCTGAGGTAATTCCCCGCCTTGCCGACGGCGGGGCCGTGAGGGAGCGGGTGGCTGCGCTCAGCTTGGCGAAGCTGCGGGCGGGAAGGTATGGATGAGCAGACTGGGGCATGTTTAAGAAAGTTTAGAAGAAAAATAAATGTTTGAGAGGGGTGCGTCGCGAGAGGGAGTGCTGGAGAACGGAGGAGGCTGGACGGTGCCACAGGTACCTGTGAGGAAACCCCCGGCCTGAGGGAGCGGTGTCCAAGGAGAAATTATAACACTCGCAGTTTTGGAGACTGTCATGAGAGAAAAAGTTGTAAAAAAAATATGATATTTTTTTAGCTTAATTCTATTTAATTTTTCTCTGGTACGTGATGTGGGCAGGCTTCAGTTGGACTTCATGCAATTCATGTTCAGTCTCAGAAGTGCACGGGTGGCAACCTCTCTTGGCTGGCACTTCTGCTCCTCACAGGCCACAGGCACATCCCTTTCCCATCTCGCAGCACACAGCAATGGCTTGCAGTCTGCTGTGTGCCCTCAGAACGGCCGAGAGCTGTCCGCATCGTGACTGGAGACCATGAGAAAGCTGCACACTCCCGTCCCACGCAGCAGAAAACTTACTTTAACTCTTCAACTAAAATGTGTTAATACACGCTGCCTGTTAGTGATGTTTAGGGCTGTAATAAACCCACCAAAACTTTGCTAAAGTCTGAAATCTGTACAACAGGTATGTCTTAGAGGGCTGGGAAGGTCTAGGAAATAGACCATGCACGTAATATGGGAGGCAGAAAGTCTTCCATGGTATTACGTTCTGGGGTGTGTGCTAAAAAGTATTACTTCAGACTATAGTCAATTGCCTGTAATTATTACTATCTCAGTTCTATCACAGATAGGCTTTATGTTCTAGACTATATGTTCAGTAACTAAATTCTAAAAATGTTACTTTTCGATACTGAGCATAATAATCCAATGCATAATTTGTCTCATATATTTAAAGAATTTTATTGCAGTACTGGATCAGGAATGTAAAGTACCTGAATTACCAGTGTATGCTGCTTTAATGACAGTAAATTGCTGAATTTTTGTTTTCTGAAAAAATTTAGATCTACATCTGCCCTTCATCAATGACATTCTCTTCCAGGAGTGTAGTCTCTTAATGAAATCTACAGCCAGGCCTGTTTTACTTGGAGAAAGAATGAATAAAGTTTGTCTTCTGAATATATGTATTTTGATTTAATTTTGCTACTGTGGGATCCATTTACCTATCCACGCTAAAAGTGACTAATTTCCTCTTCAAACCTTTCAGTGCAATTTCCTGTGTCGCCTTGAATACCAGTGAGCAGAAACCTCCATTCCTGCCTGAGCTCATGTTCCAAAGACATTTCCGCAGTCACGGCTTTAACCGGGAAGTTCAATTATGTTCCTTTTCATTGCTTTTCTAGGTATATTGTTGCCTTTGTTTGCAGATTACAAAATCATTTGGCTTCCTACTAATACAGCAGTTACATTCAAACATGCTGTTGAGCTCTATGACTCCCTTTATCTCCAGCACTACCTTTTGTGCCATTGCCCATTTGCATCTTCTTTAGTAAGGGCTGCCTTTAACTTTGTGCATTTATCTGCATCAGTGAGTTGCTAAGTTTCTTCACAGGTGACCCAAGTCAAGATACAGGAAATGTAAAGATCTTTTAAAAGTAATTATCTGCTGATTATCTAGAGATATCTTAGGGACTCTAATCTTTTAGATAATGATCTAATACTGCTGGTGAGTGCTTGGAAGCATATTGTTGCCTTTGCTGAATGGGGTGATCTGGTGGAGATGTTTTGTGGATCCTCTGAACTGAACACTTATACGTGATGATAAAACAGGTGATAAAAACTAGATTCCACATAGTAACATATCACGGGAACAACAAAATAAATATTTGCCAGGCACTCAAATGCTATGATAGGGGACTTTTTAATTAGAAACTTGCTTTAATTATTCAAAAATAAAGTATTAGGTAGTATTACCATTTTGTTTGCAAGAAAAAAAGAAATTATTTACTAATGAATTTATAACAATATTGAGAAGTTTCTAAAGTACACTGAGTGTTCTGTACACAGTTACAGCTTGTTGGTTTTTTTCCTGTAAGTGTTCTTAAAAATTGGCAAACTCCACTAGTGTGGCTTTATGGGCTCCTATTTATAAACGCATGCCTATTTGTCAAGAAGAGAGGTGGAATTCACAGGGGTTTTATAAAGATAGCATTGTGCTGAGACAAATTTAAGATGAATTACATATTCTGAAAAATATCCTTCCTGACACCTAGAGGCCATCAGCAAAAATGCTAAAAACCCACAAACCCAACTCATCCAAAAAAGGAAAAGCAAGTTCAAAGAGCCACTGATTTTTCCAACAAAGAAAATCTTATGCAACATTTGGATTGGCATTGCACTATCAAATAAGCACAAAATTACAGCAGAATGCAATCACTTTCATTAAACTTTGTGTACATTTCTTCTATGTCGTAGAAAATTTAAAAAAAATAAGCTATGTGTGTATATGTCACCTGCGATGAAAAAATATTTTTAATGTTAATTCAGTCCAGAGATATTTTTAAAAATCATATATTTATTCTAGATTACGGGGTGCAGTACACAGACTGCATAAAAGCTGTGGAAGTATACTGGAGTAAAAAGAAATCAGAGACCTTAAAAATCAGTATGAACCCATGACCTTGGTATTTATAGACCTATGCAAAACACCCAGGTTCTTTGAAAGTCAATTTTTTTAACAACTTTGTTCCACCGGAGTGTGGAGTTTGAGAGGTTAGAGAATTATTCTAAATCCAGAGCTTCTGTTTTCATAGATGCGCTCTCTAGTGAACGCGGATCAGTTTGTCTGAAGAACTGAAAAGAATGGACATAAATAATGTACATTTAAGGAATATCCTTTTGAACGTATTTGCTTTTATCCGAAAGCCGTTCAATTAAACTCTCCTGCTGCTTTGAAATACTTTATTAAACAATGCTAGAGGCAGTTTAATAGTTTTTGGAAGTAACCACACGTGATTTTTAAACATTACCGGCAGAAAGAGCCTCACCGGCGAGCTAAAACACACTTTCTGATACCGAGATTTCTGGTTTTAAGGGGTAACTAGAGAGACTGCCGAGCCCCCTGGGCAGCTCAGCGCGGCCTAGAGGCTCTGCCTCCGCCCCCCCCAGCAACCTCCGGCCTTACGCCGACGCTGCCCCTTAGAACCGCGCGTTCGCTCCCCACTCGCGGCCGGCGGGTACGCGGGGTTCCCGAGAGCCCCTGGCGGAGGCCGTTCCCCCGCCCCGAGGCCAGCGGCCGAGCAGTCTCGCGCCCAGCTGTCTCTCTCCCGCCCGCCGCTGACCACGTGACGGACGGCCCCTCCTCCTCCCCGTGGCCGCGCGGCGTCGCTCTCCGGGTATTTGAACCGCGCTTCCGCCATCTTCCCAGCGCCCAGTCACTGAGGGGAGCGACGCGGAGAGACGTCTCGGGAGAGGTAACGGCGCCGAGTCGTCCTTCTCCGCTTTTCGGGAGCGGGCGGAGGGCAGTGCGGCCGCCGTTAGAAGCGTGAGCGGCGGAGATGGTGGTCACCGTTAGCTCCCGCCGCACCTCGGCGGGAGGAGATGGGTTGGGTTGCAGTGAGGCTGGGCCTGAGCAAGCGTTGCAGCTGTGGTGCTTGACCTGTGTCGCGTCCCTTCTTCCTCCACCCCTCGGAGCGGGGGAGGTGGAAGGGCCGGAGCCGTGCTCCGCTCCGTCCCGGGTAAAAAGGCGGGTGAATTTCGGGAGAAGAAGCGGAGTGGGGCCTCTAACGGCCCTAACCGGCGGGGGAGGGGAGGCGAGGCGGCGCGCGCTGCTCAGTCATGGTGGCCGCTGGCGGGGAGAGGCGCTAGGCCCGTTGGCGGGGCTGGGGGGCGCTGAGGCCTGGCTGGGGAGAGGCTCCGCGCGGGAGCCCCAGAGGACTCGTGCTGGGCTCTCCCTACCAGCAGGTAGGCCCTCCGGAGCGGTGGGGTCCTGCTCCGGGTGGGTTGGGGAGGGCTCTGTAGAGAGAGGTGAGGGTCGCTCTCTGTTGGCGCGTCCGCCGGAGGCCGTGGTTCTGCCTCGCCTCCTTCGAGCCCGAAAGGCGAAGAACTGCTGCGGCGGCGGCCTACCGTTACGGCTCCGGGAGTGGGCGGGGAGGTGCCGCCGCCATTACCGCGCGCTCCCGCCGCATGCGGGGAGAGGCGGTGGCGCTTCCTGCCCCGTGAGGGGGCCCGGGACCACGCGGGCCGGGGCGGGGGCCGGGCCGCGGGCTCTGCCTCTGCCGGCGGCGCCGAGTGGGGAGCAGAACACGCGCCTTGGGAGGCGTTGGGGAACTGAAAAGGGCGCCCGGCCCCTTCCGGCTGGGCCTTGAGTCGGCTCGCCTGTTGTGAGCTCACATGCTTCCATTTCCCCTGCAGACCCAGCATGGCCGCCCAAGGAGAGCCCCAAGTGCAGTTTAAGGTAAGGGAGTGGATTGAGGGTTTTGTAGCATAAGCGACTCGAGTGCGAACGTCGATGGTAGGTTTTGAAGTGCTGGTCTTTCCTTAACAGTGCGGTTAATTTATTGTAATACTGTATATGACTTGTACAAAAAGATTCTCTTGTCCTGTGTCAATCTGGTGCTGTTTTTAGTTTAGTGTAATACATTTTAATGATGCTTTGCCTGTAGAACGGTTTTCACATTTTAGAAATAAAGTTCACAGCAAAAAGTGCTTAGAGTGAATTGGAATAGTCAGCTTTCTGTTGTATGTTAATGGAGGGAAACATTAAAATGTTTCAGAACAAAACTTTCTGGTGTTTTGTGGGGTTTTGTTATAACAGCTAGAAGCAATTCAGACTGCTTCATGAAAGGTTATTACTAGCATTTCTTACAATACTTGTCTAGAGTAATCCAGTTAGTAGTGCAGTTGTTTTGGAGATTTTTGTGTGTTTGTTTTTAATTCTAAGATTATGTTGTGGGTTTTTTTTCCACCTTGTGTGATTAAATTAGTTCCTCTAAATATAGTCATATTTAGATTGAAAGCCTCAAATATTTTTAATTCAGTCATTTGTAGTTTTGTAGAACCCTATTCACAGTGCATTGTAGTTTTCAGCTGTAGAACTGGAAAAATCTGACTGGGGTTGTAGGCTTAAAAAATTGGGTACCAGTGCAGTGAGTCATTTCATGGGGAATTTGGTCTTTTCTTTACAGCAAATAACTAATATTTACACTAAAATGACCAATAAATGTCTCTAGAAGGATATTCCTCTGACTCTTTTTCTTTTATCTATTGACAGCTTGTCCTGGTTGGTGATGGTGGCACTGGTAAAACAACATTTGTAAAACGTCATTTGACTGGTGAATTTGAAAAGAAGTATGTAGGTATGTCTGAAGAAACACTTGAGACTTAAGATTTTACAATTAGAAGTGCAATTAATGACTGACTAAGTGCACTGCTTTTTCCTATTACTATAGCGACGCTGGGTGTTGAAGTTCATCCTCTGGTGTTCCATACTAACAGAGGCCCTATTAAATTTAATGTATGGGACACAGCTGGCCAAGAGAAGTTTGGTGGCCTGCGAGATGGCTATTACATCCAAGGTAAGATGTGTATATTTGGAAATATTCTCTACTTATTACAGTTCAATCCTTCATTCTATTCATGTTGACCATTCTGAAAGCTGTCAGTAATGAGCTGATTTCTGGGTCTTCAGTCTCCATCTCGATGTGGTAATTCCCTTTGCTTGTGCTGATGTAGGAAGTGTTCTAAGACATGTTTCAGTATGTTATTACAGGTTTTGGTATTAATGAGGAGTAGAGGTACACCTTTATATCCACTGAGATACTGCTGATGAAATTTAGTGTTTCAATAACTTAAAGTATGTGTTTCAGTTAGTATAAATTTATATCTGTATTAATGTACTGTGCTGAGGTAAGGACTTGAAGCACACAAACTTCAAAATTTTATCTACAGTGATGAAGTTGTACATCTCTGCCAGAGTCTTAATTGTCTTTCTGGAGAAGTACTGATAATGTCCCTTAACTTCTGCTTTGCCAGGCTGAGTTCTAGGTGTACTTCAGTCACCTGCATATATTTAAATTTTTTGCAAGGGATTATTAGATTTTGACATTGTTGCTTTTCCCTTAGAAGTACCAGGATTGAGTCAAGACCCTATGTTCTTGGAAAAACTGTTCCAGACAAAAGCACCATGAGATGTGGACTACAAGCTCTTAATTTACCTGAAAGCTTCAACAGAATGGCTGAGATTAGCTAAATAGGTGCTAGCTGATTTCTGTCAAATATTTATACAAATCAAAATTAGGTTTTGTAATCCTTGTGTATTCTTATGCCATGCAATGCCATGTTAGTTAGTGCATTGGTCAAAGTAGTTGGTGTTTAAGATTGGGCACTAAAGAGGTGAGATGACATGCCCATGGGCTGAGTTCTGTGGAGTCATGCTTTGAATTTGTTAATGTGGGATTTCAGAACTGCAGGGCTGAGAGGGGGAAAGTTAATGCAGAGGCTTAATCCTAATGTGGGATTTCTAGGGGTACCTCTTCTCTCTTCCCATCTTAAAAGCAAGCGCTTTATCTTCTGATGCCTTTCTTTCTTGCAGCTCAGTGTGCCATCATCATGTTTGATGTAACATCAAGAGTTACTTACAAGAACGTACCTAATTGGCACAGAGATCTGGTACGAGTATGTGAAAACATCCCTATAGTGTTGTGTGGCAACAAAGTGGATATTAAGGACAGAAAAGTCAAGGCAAAATCCATTGTCTTCCACAGGAAGAAGAATCTCCAGGTATGTTGGTGTGAGCTTGCAGGAATCAAACTTGTTGGGTCTGATTGCAGTTGGTTTCCAGTTTTCTGGAGTTTTCTGCCTTTGTCAGTGCAGGCTAGAGTATTTCAACTTTACATCCTGTTGGCTGTCTCAACCTAACTTCAGGGAAGGGGGAAGGGATGATTTTAAAGATGCAGCAGAAGCTCTGTTACGCTCTTAAAAGAGCTTATATGTGTATTACTTTCACTGTTCAAAATGTCAGAATTGCGTAGCTTGGAAGGGACCTTTTTAAGATCATCTAGTCCAATCAATAAAAAATCCAAGCAAAAACAAAAAAAAAAGACAAAAACCACACACCACACCCAAAACACCACCAACCCAACACTAATCCATATCCCCGAGCACCATGTCAACTTGTCTCTTAAATACCTCCAGGGATGGTGCCTCAATGGAATGGGGCAGCTCATTCCAATGCCTGACAATTCTTTCAGTAAAGAAATATTTCCTAATACCTAACCTGAACCTTCCCTGGTGCAACTTGAAGAAGCCATTACCCCTTGTCCTGTCATCTGTGACCTGGGAGAAGAGACAAACCCCCACCTCTCTAGACCCTCCTTTCAGGTAGTTGTAGAGGGTGAGAAGGTCTCCCCTCAGTCTCCTCTTCCCCAGACTGAACAACTCCAGCTCCCTCAGCTTCTCCTCATAAGATTTGTTTCCAACCTAGACATAGAATTGTCTAGGTTGGAAGTGACCTTTAAGATCACCTGGCCCAACCATCAACCTAACTGATTAAAAACCATCACCGAACCATGTCTTTAAGCACTATCTCAACCTGTCTTTTAAATACCTCCAGGCATCTCGGTCAATATCTCATCAGACAACACAGAAGTGAGACTAAGGTAGATCAGGTCACAGGAGAAAGATAGATGTGCTCTTGCCTCCTGAAAGTTGCATCTCAGACTGCTGGGTGCTTTACTTTTATCACTTTCTGCCTATTTGCTTGAAACTCTGCATTTCTAGGCACTTAAATCATAGCTGTTTCTGAAAGCATAAACAGAAGTCCTCAAAAGGAATGCAGAGGTAAAAGTGGAGAAATAATGTGCATGTTAATTTTTGTATGCCCTAAATACCAGTTGGAGATGTCTTTTTAATAACCTTTTATACATTTTTTTGCAGTATTATGACATTTCAGCTAAGAGTAACTACAACTTTGAGAAGCCTTTCCTCTGGCTTGCTAGAAAGCTAATTGGAGACCCGAACTTGGAGTTTGTTGCCATGCCTGCTCTCGCACCGCCTGAAGTCGTTATGGACCCAGCACTGGCAGCACAGTATGAGCAAGACTTACAGGTAAAGTGAGGAAGGACACAAAGGTCAAATGATTGACTGCTAACTGGTGGTCTTGGGGCAAATAACTGAAGGACAGTTCTTAAGTGTAACTTCTTTGTTCCAGATTGCTCAAACCACTGCACTGCCAGATGAAGATGATGACCTGTGAGGGATGAAGCTGGAGCCCAGCGTCAGAAGTCTAGTTTTATAGGCAACTGTCCTGTGATGTCAGTGGTGCAGCGTGTTTGCCACTTTATTATCTAGCTGAGCAGAACATGTGCTTAATCTTTGGGATGCTGAAAGAGATGAATGGGCTTCGGAGTGAATGTGGCAGTTTAAAAAAAAAAACACAAACAAAACAAAATGAAAAAAAAAAACCAAAACAAAAAACTTCATATTTTGGACCTGCATATTTAGCTGTTTTTTGGACTGCAATTACTTCCCCTTTTGAGTTTCAAATATAAGACTGCTGCAGTCACATCAGAGTGTTAAGTGGTAAATCTCGTTTCTGTCATTTTCATTCTTTTTTGTTTAGATAATAAAGTTGTATTTCAAGTATCTCTAAGCAAGTGAACTTTCATGCATTGTTAGGAAAACTCTTCAAAGTGTCGTCTTTTCTTCAGTTGAGGCTAATACTTGGTTGTCTGCTGCCTTTCTCTGTTTTTCCTCCTGCTTCTCATGTTACGCTCCTCTTGCTAATTCAGAGCTAACAGTTAACCTTCCCTTGATTTCTGGAAGCATAATTAAAGCACCTGGGGAAAGCTGAACTACCTGCCAGGTAAAACTAAAGCAGTGACCACTTGACTGGTAAGTGTGACTGGGCTTGTGGTCTGCAGGGTGGCTTGAGAGAAAAGTGTAGTTCAGCTTGCATATGCTACCCTTAGATACATCTCCTCTCAACTCTCATGTTTTCATACAACATGCCTTCCCAGAGTTCTGTATTTCTAGTAGCCAGAAACAAATTGCATCTAGGTCTGTTAGGTGACTCTAAAGCTGTATCTTTGCATGGAACATCATTCAGTAGAGCTATAGCTGATAAAACAAACTCTCTAAAAATCTTAAGTTTCACTAACTACAGCTGTAGTTAGAGCTAAAAAGCTCTTGGCTACAAAAACAACATATTAAGCAAAACCACACTTAATAAATATCTAGACTTTACTGTAACTGCACCAAGTTCTTAATTTGAAACTCTAGCTTATTACAGCACAAATGGTGAAAAACATCAACTTTTAACACTATCTTGTAGAGGTTAATCTTGGTCAATAATAGTACTGCTAGTAAACAAAACTAAGATGCCATTTTCCAGTAGTGTTTGAGTACTTGAAGCCTTGAACTCTTCAGTTTTGTATTTTTGGTTTCTTAATAAAGTGGAGCATTTCATTTATTCCTTTTAACTTGCATGTTTGTGTATGTAACTCTTACTTGAATATTTAACTACTCAACTGTTCTGGTACACGAGCAAAACGTGGACTGTGATTATTCTGCAATACAGTGTAAAAGAAGAATTTTTAAGTGAGTGCAAGTTAGTTCTAGGGTGGGGTGTGTGGTTTTTTCCCTTTCTTGTAGCTAGTCAGTGAGAGCTGAGTTGGGGTATTTAGGACCTGAAACTCTTAAATGAAAATAAGCAATGTCATAACTTAGTTTGCAAAGAGACAATCTCCCACTTAACATTCCATCGAATCTTGCTTTAACTTCATGTTGTAGGTTCTTTGCTGTAGTGTTTACTAATTTACCTGTGCATATCCTGGTTAATATTGCTTGACTGCTGCTGCTTTACTAGGTGTGGTAGCTCTTTTTTTTTTTGTCTTCAAGCTGTCTCAATTCTGAAAGTACATTAGTTAAAAAAACCCACCCACAAATTGATTTAGAAAACTTCGATAGTTGTATAGAATTGATGTGCCTTAAGATGAAACGTTTGTATTGGTGTGTGGTGTGTGTGGTGTCACCTTTACACGGTGCTGTGCACGGGAACCAGCCTTGGTGTGAATTCCTACAGGAGAGCTGAAAAGATATTTGTTTGAAGACTGTTCTCAGCTTTGCTTTGTAATTGTGTTACTTCAAAGTCCTCAAAAACTCATCTCTGAAGTAAGCAGTAATACTAGTCCTGCTGTAAAGTAATCATCAGCTTGAAATACTCTGGGAGTGGAATCAAGTCTGCTTGTTGCAGCATTATAGTTTGTCACGTCTAGTCCCCGTTAACTGTTGATTATAAATAGTGCAGGTGGCCTTAATATCTGAGTGCAGATTCCTCAGTTGAAGTTCCTGAACTATAACACTACTAAGGTTTTCACTGATTTGGTTTAGGTAAAATAATTTTATCTATTTAGTCAAGTAATGAGGAAAATAAAACTTGTATTTGACAAATGTCTGCACTAAATAGTCACATTGGTCTGTATGAGAGAGAGCTCTACCCTTCTCAGGGCTGAATTGAGACAAACCTTTTGTTTCAGTATGTACTGGGTGCTACTGCTCGAATGCTCTATGGCTGCATCAGATTAATTGTAGGACTGTTTGGCGAGTTCTCCCACACTAAGATCTCTGGTTTCAGATTCATTTTTAGTAACTTGTCATCACAGACCATGCTCGGCTTTAACTTTGGAAAGCAGGATGAGGTGCTGGGCCATTTACTGTTCCGTGATAAAGCTGTGAGTTTTTTCAGTGTCCAGAGCTAGTGCATTGCACAATAGGCAAGGCAAAAGCAGTGTTCAAGAAGTTGGTGGAAGAAATGTTTTGCTGCTTCTGACTGAGCCTTTAACTGAAGGAATATCAAGGTGGTGTTGGGAAAGCCAAGGTTGCCTTTGGATCTCAGTATTTCAAGCTTTGTTTCGAAAGACAGGAGAACACTTCTCTGCAGCTGGAAATGGGATACCAGTATCTCAAAAGGCTGGAGTCTACTCTTCTTGTGCCTCAATTTATCTTTGGTTTTTTTTTTCCTTTGGAAATGGTTCTGTTGTGTTGCTGATACAGTCTTAGTCTGAACTAGTGGAGAAAATGGTGCTGAGACAAACTGTTCATCTGCCTTCCACCTTCTTGAAACAAATCCATGATTGAAGTTCGTTGTTTTCCTGGCCTGGATTGGTAGTACTGGTCACTCTTTCACCTGAGTTTTGGCAACGGTTGGTTGGTCCCTCTTAAACCAGGATTGATAGCAATGGCTCACAAGTAACTGAAAAGCTGAATCTGCTGCTGCTTTGATAAGTTTGCTTTCACGTGGGTACAATTTATAGGCTCTCTGTATGAGTGCGTGTCGATTTTTTGCTCTGAGCTGAAGCTGTTAAGAATCTCCCTGTTACAAGCTGCTCTGTGAACGTCCCATGAAGGATTTCTTCCTTGCATGTGTCTTGTAACACACTCTGCGAGTGCCCAAAATTGGGAGACGTTTTTAGCCAGAAACTCCCATTGGGAGAACATGGCTGATGGCTGTCCTGGGCCAGAAGCTCCTTCATACAACACTGGGCTCATTAACGCTGGGATTTTGAGTCTTTGTTGCCTTCTGGTTTGTGTGTAACTGTCCTCGTGGTGCAAGCAACTGCCTTTCCAGCAAAAAGGGCAAAAAGACGTGCTTTCTCTTCCTGTTTTAGAGGTTCCTCAGCTGCCTGACAATGTAATATTAAACCTGGAATAATTTATGCACTCAAAAGGAAGGCTAAATATGATAACCTCTTTAGCAGACTTAGTGGGACTTACTTATGAGCCAAACCGCAGCCTCTTGAGAGATCTGAGTGCTGAATGACTGTAGGAACATTGAACCATAGGGCATGTTAATTACACCAATGCTCGAGCACAGGGCCTCAATCTCCTTGGGTTATAGATTTCTGCGTACAAGACAAATCCTTCTGATTGGGTTGTGTGGGTAACTTCTAGTTCACACAGTGAACAAGTTGTTTTAATGACACTTCCCCAAAATTCTAGTGTGCTACAAGCTGCATCACTGAAATGGGCCGCTGTTCGCATAAGGGCACTAGTTCAGGTTGTTTATTTTGGGCAGTCATAGTTGTTGTCCGTCTTGCTGTGATCTTGGAATTTTGTGATTAAAAGAATTGGATTCCCATAATTCCAATCCTTATTTGAGCATAAAAAAATGGAAACTGAGGTCAAATTTCCCCAAATAGTGTTGTAAACATCATTTCATTTTTTATATAATATTATCAAAAATTTTAATGTTTGAGCCACTATCTCTGAAGTCATGGTTTTTATGCTTAATGCAAGCATTCAAAATTGTGTTCAATCGCTATAGTTCCAGGTTACTCAGAGGCAATGGAGTTGGATTGCTCTGCCTATTTCTGTGCTGACTGTTTACGAGGCCTAAAACAAGAAGTGTAGAGTCGAGCCAAAAACAGGAAGCTTATAAGGTTGTGATCAATACCATCTAAGAAGAACACTTTAACTAGTGTCCTTCCTGTTATAATTGTCTAAGGGACAAAATGACTGCTTATGCTCTGAGGCATTAGGATCTTTCTGATAGAGCTGTTTAATTCTACACAAAGCATTACTCTAAGGACAGCAAAGCGAGTGACTGATCCGAAATGGTTCGTGTCTGCTTGAACTTCTTTTTCAGGTAAGAGCTGGCTTGCCTGAGCCCGATTTCCCAGCTCCTGTTGCTGCTACTTCATGAGCTTTTCACTGCACAAACCCAGAGGTAACTGCTGAGGACTTTATTTTGTATCTTAGTGACTTTTGAAAATAGTGCTGGAGGGAACTAATGTGTGTTTTGCTTATATTGAGAGTAGAAAAGAAAGTCTTTTCAATGGATTATACTATAAAAAAAAAGTGTTAAAACTTCTAGATCTCAGGTTGAGTTCACAGGGCAAGTATTTAGGGAAGTAGTTTAAGCCAAAGAGATTTATTTTATTTAGAAATAAGAAGATGGGTTATAATAAACAAATCTCTAAGTTTTCTGGCGTTATTCATTTTAGCATTCATTTCTATTTTTTGTTTCTGTTTGGATGTTTTGTTTCACTTGAATACCTAAACTGAAGTCTGGTTATAAAACTTAATTCAAGCTGTAGCAGATGAGTACAGTAATTCTTAAAGGATCACGTATAAAAGAGCTGTTTGAGAAAAGTGCAGAAGTTCTTGCCAGGTGCGTAGATGAGAGTAGTTCTTATCTCCTCAGCTGAACAAATCTTACATAGCTTTTTTTTTTTTTTTTTTAATGGAAACCGAGCAGCTACTGCATAGTTCTTTTCTCTCACTAGAGAGCAGACTGGGAGAAAAGGGGTAATTCCAGGCTGGAATAAAACTTGCCTGATGGGAGGTAAAATGACGGCTTTTGCGGTACCAGCGGCGGCCACACGGTGGCGCAGCCCGTCTGTGCAGCGGCTTTGCACCAGCGAGAGGGACTGCAATTGGGGTGTACCTGCTGGGGTTGCACAAGAGTCGTGTATTCAAGGAGGAAGCAGCGTGGATGATTTGGGGTTTATTAATAGTAGGAAATGGTTATAATGCGCGTGCAGTGCTGATCCGAGTTGATAAAAACTTAGAGCAGGTTAGGTTTGTACAGTTGTGTTTATAGTTGTGTCTATTTGTTGCAAAATACATTATCATTGGACTTCTAATAGGGTTATTTTTTCATTAAGTTAAATCCACCAAGTGCAAAATAGACCAAGACAGTATTTTTAAGTTGCAGGAGGATTTTTGTAATCCTAATGTTGTTAGCATAGCAGAGTTTTTTTTTTTGAGCATCTTAGTGACATGCTCATGTGCTAGTAATATGATAGTGATTAATCCAACATTACAAAGCATAACTAATTAGATATCAAACCAAATAGAAGAAACCAGTAGGGGGGGGAAAAAGATGCAGATTGGAGAGGGAGGAAAATTGCTAAAACTATCCTTGCAACTGAGAACTTCACTAGATGGTTCTCCACTACAGAGAACTTAAAATAAGACCATCTTGGTACCAAACAGGTTGCAAGAATTCCTGTGCCTATCCATGAGAGAGGCTGATCATGCACCTGTGCTTCAGGTAGTGCTGACGGGATCCTATAGCAAAAAGCTTTAAAGAGAAGAAATAGACCTAATTGAAAATAATTTACTTTGTTCCATCACTAATCTTTGTTGTGCACAGGTCAGTTGACTTTGCTAGAACTTGTGGGATTTAAATGGAAGCTGCCTGAGAAAATCTACCTTAATGCTCTGCAGCTTGAAGATTACTTGTCAGGTAGTGTTTTACTGCTTCCTTGTAGATGAATAACTCGAATCTTTCTGGATCAGGCAGTGCTTCAGTAAACAGGAAAGACTCTTAGTAACATGTAAAGGATAAATATGATCTAGGCACGTAACGTTCTGTGTTGCTGTTTGAAAGACTTGTAGCCTGGGGCAAGCTATGTGTTTTTTCTATTACGTGTTTTATTACTCCTTTCCAGTTACTTCAATTGACTACTTTTGCTAGTGCTCTTCAAGTGCTTTGGTTATAGGCTCGATGCTGTCATCTTGGTACGTGTGTGTATAGTGTCTTGTACAACTTTGCCTCTGGAAGCCTCAGCACTGCACACGTGCAATGATACTCTTATTTTACATTTCAATATTCTATATCAGCCTTGCAGAATAAATGAAAATGGAAACATAGATATAAAACTACTCTTCTGTATTTGTAAAACTGATAGAAAAGAAAATAATGCTATCTGCTTGGGTTAGTTAGCTTTCAAAATTTATTTGTATTTCAGTTACTGTTAGCCTATATTGAGTGGTTACTAGTGGTTTACTGCTAGCAGAGGACTGACACTTTTATCTTCTCTGAATGGTGGATAAATCCTGCTTCTAAATGCATGGTGTATATCACTGGCTATTTAAAATCTGCCATGTTCAGCTTTGTCATTCCACTTTCACAGGTACTGGCTTTTCTGCAGAACTGTTCCTTCCTTGTTTAATTCTGCACGTGTGAGCGTTGATATGGTCAGTATTCCTTGATGATTCTGTCTGTTGCTCTTCACCCCAGCTGACTTTACATATGCTAAAAAAGGCTTAGAGCCCAAGAGAAAGATGGGGAATACTTAAAATAATATATTGAAAAATCAGTATTTCTAACTAATTAAAAAGGATCTGAGGAAGGTCACATCAGTTGCCTTTAGCTCCAAGTGACATCTGATAATGACAAATCCTCTAGAAAAAGAAAAGGGTATTTTTTGATCTCCATATTATCCATTTTCATAGTCAAAATCATATTTTGAATGATTGATTTTTATTTTAGTTTGCTTATCTGCAGTATGCATTAAAAACAATGCCAGATACAAATATGATTTTTTTTTTCTTTTGTTTATTGTTTTGAAAATGTTAAGCATTTAGCCAGTTCCATGATTCCAGGGTGTGTCCTGTGATTTTAGGATCCCTGGGATGGCTGTTGCAGCCAACAGATGTAAGTGATTTCTGTAGTCAGATTATTAAGCATTACAGCAGAGTGAGGAACAAACTAATAGCAGTCACAGTGATCAAGAGTGCCTGGAGGAGAATTTATGCTAGGGTTTGGCACGTGTCTATGAATGGAGAACTGAATCTCCAAGATTCGATACCTGAAAATGTGGGGCTTAGTCTGGGTCTTCATTCTGGAATTTGGTTTTCATGCTTTTAAATTAATGGGTTGCATTTCAGATTTGATGACTCTTCAGATCTTAATAAGAGTGCAGATTTGGAAGCTGCTGCCAATGTTTGAGCCAGCTCCCTGATTTCTGTCTCCACCCTCTCATTGCTTTTGCCACTTAGATCTAAAGTAGAAAACTACAAAAGACAGGAACTTTGTTATTCCCTATAGAATGAAAAGTCTTTAATATGTACATCTATAATAGGCTCAGATGTTCTTACTGAGAAGTAATTTGCAGATTGGCTTCTGGGTGTATTCTCCATTTGTGCTAGTAAACTTGTTTCACAAAACAATTCCATGAAACTTTCATGGGATTGCTTTTACCCAGAAGAGCAAGAGGGAACCAAGCAAGACTGTCAGAGAAAAACTGGCATGAATTCTAAAGGCAAAACTTTATCATGGTGAAATAGTTTTGTAATTAAGAAAACCTGACTGATAACAAAAAATATGTGGTTACAGGCAGAGGCGTTTTGGCAAATAAGATTTGGCTTAATCACATAATAAAACATTATAGAAATTCTTTTTTTAATCCAATTTTATGCAAGCTTGACATTAAGGCTCAGATATTCAAAGATCTGATTATATTAAATCTTTTGGATTTGCACAAAAGCCCAAACTGTTTTGCAAAAAAAGAAAAGTTTTCTTCACTGTATGGAATGAGATGTTTTAATGAAAAGGATGATGCAGTAAATAAACAATAACGAGCAATCCCACAACTCTTAATTAACATATGGGACCTCATCCAAAGAAAACTAAAATCTATAATTTTTGATATGATGTTATTCACCTGCTTACTTGGTCTTTGAATCATCATGCTCTTTATGTTTTCAGAAGAGAATACATAAATTATATCAGCTTAATATATAGCCTACATAGCTTGATTAGACCTAAAATGTGTTGCCAAAAAGCTGTATTTTGTTTTCTGGCATTGACCAGCAGCTTCTCATTTTCTTAATTAGAAAAACATTTTTCCAGGATAGTGTTCGTATTAGCTCCAGGATATTTGTTTGTTTGCTTTTTCTTCTATCTGAACTGTTCAGTTTGTCCTTTTTGGTATAATCAACTAAAAGAAAATGTCATGCACTACTTTCACAAGTGTGTTCTACTTTCTCACTAATTTTGCCAAAATATCATTTACTTCTCCATGTGCCCTAGGGACTGGAGTCATGCAATGGCCACTGCCACCTTTTGATTGTCTTTTGTTGGATGGCATTGAGTAAATAAGACCTGTAGTGCCTGGAATTCTTCTACCTATGGAGCTTTATTTGTAGCTTTTCTGTGGTCCTTTGCTTTACACCTTTGATCTGAGAAGCATTTGAGGGGCTCAGCAGCAGCTCTCTTGCAGGTGGGTTCCTCCCACAGACAGGGGCCCAGTTAAGTCCTCATGAAGTATCTTGCTCCATCACACAATGAGAGCTGCTCATTCAGCAGTGTTTGTGCTTTTGAAGGTCACAACTCTGAGAGGCTGTACTTTGTCAAGAATCATACTGCTATTAATCACAGTAATACAGATGCTAATAAAATCCGTATCTATTTATAACTGTTTCTTGTGCTTGTAAAACTTCTTTGTCCCTCCCTTATAATGCACTCTTACAAAGGCAGTACTAGTTTGTATAGCATGTACAAAATCTTTAGACACAAACCTTTACCCCGAGGTCTAGAAAGTCTTGCTTATATATATTTTTTTTTTATTAAAACTGTTCTTTATAATGCCTTGAGGGGTTTTGTTTAGATATTTTTTTGCTACGTATTGAAAATGCAAATTTATTATTTCAGCACTTGCACTGAAAATCTTAGTGTTGCTACTAGTTAATATTGTTTAACTGTGAGGAAAAAAAAGTGAAAATATAATACAGAAATATATCACTGATCTCATAAATCACATAATCATGGTAAAATGCAGTTGGAATGGACCAAAAGAATTAATTTAGCTCATCCTCATGCTGCAAGGTAAGACTGACTGTTTTCATAGTATCCCTGACAAGTGTCCAGCCTCTCCTTCAAGACAGCCAGTAATGGAAATTGCACAGCCCTCTCTGTCCTTCACTCCTGCAATGTGCTCTACACTAAAGCCAAGCCTTGCTACCTCTTACTCCTCTGCAATGAGTGTGAAAAACAGATTTGATTCTTTTCACATGACCAAATCCCTCTGTACTTCTTGGCTTGTCACTCTTGACTCCTGTTTTGCTGGTGACCCCCATTAAGCACACTAATTTCTTTTTTCTTTTTTTTTTTTTCCCTCAAGGGCAGCCTGCTTAGCCACTTGTTTTTAACCTGTATTTATGTAGTGAGTTACTTGTGTGTAAATACTCAACACACATCTACTCATGATTCCTATTTTGATAGTTGCACCTAAGTTTGAAACCCACAAGAGGCTGTTATTGGTCTAGGCAGTCTATGAAACTTATAAATGATGGCTTTTTCCAGCAAATTTCAGGCCTATGAGTTAATACCTGATTTAAAAAAAAAGCTTAAAAACGTTGACCAAAAAACCCCACCCCAATGTTTTTGCAATAGATGACTTAAAAAAGGTAGATATGAAATCAAATTGAATTTTGTATTAGTTCTAAATGCAAAAATAAGTATTTGAGTTTTGTAGCTCAGTAATATGTTGAGTATTGCACAAAGAGCACTAGAAGCAAAGCTGTAGGAAGCTTTGGCATAGCACAGTAATTGAAACTGGTTGGATCATTGGATGTAATAGATCATGTTTGCTGGCTTCTGCCACCCATAATAGTTTTGTTTCTGCTAATATAAGGGCTACAGCCACACTTTTGCTCTTATGAAAACGTATCCTTAATGTCAACTGTACAACCCTTTTTTCTAATAAAAATGCCCTTTCACACATGATTAATTAATTTCAAAGGTAAAAAGAAGCAACAAATGCTGCTGGCCAATCTTTGTAGTCACAGAGAGAACTTACAGAAATGAACCCAACCCCTTCTGTTAAATTTGCTAGCTGTTTGTTGGGGAAAGTGCTGAAAGAAAAAGGATCTGATGTTTAAAAGTTTTTTTGTTGTCCCAAGAAAATGGGTACGATGTACTTCAAACTGTTGTTTGCTTATAGGCATCCACAGTTCAGTGGATGCTTAACCATTTAAAAGACTATTACAGGGTCTGTAGCAAATGCTGCCTATGGAGAGCTTAGTACAGTAACATGAGATGAGGACACATTCACAGGAATAAACACTGTCAAAATAAGAACAAAAAATGTATTTTGGTTTTGCTTAGAGTTACAGAGTCTTGAGCTTTGAAAGCACAGGAGGCTGTGCATGTTTTAAGTTTAAATAAAAGTTAAAGTACACTAGATTTTCACCAGTAGCTAAGTATAGCCCTTGTGTGCATTGTGTAAGGGATAACGATGAAAAGGGGTGTGTAGTTGTTAAATTGAAAATTGAAAGAAGCTACTACAGTAGCAGTAGCTGTTTTAAATAAGCAAAAAATTGTGAGAATACAACAAATGTGCTGGAACCACCGATCAAAATACTAACCAATATATAGTATTTTATTCTAGAAAAACAGTTCACCTGGGTGAACAGTTCTCTTTGAATTGCATAACTTTTGCCTCCGTTTTAAACTTTCATTTACAATATAGAGATAAATTGCCCACATTATGAAAATGAGAGCTAGTTAACTAAGTGCTAAAAGGCATTGCCTACATACAAACTACTTTGAGAGAAATATTTTCAGACAATTCAATCTAGTGATCCTTTCCACTGCCCTTGCTCAAAGGAGAAAAAGAAAAACAAACCCCAGCCCTTCAGTCTAGAGTGTTTTTTAAGTGCTGCTAAATGCAAGATGGATCTGTCTGCCATGACATGGGGATAGCTTCTTTTAAAAACCAGAGAAGTTCTAGTCTCAGTGAATTGGGTAGAGCTGGTGTAGACCAAGCCATGGCTCCTTGGAAAGTCTGAAGAGGCACTGGAAGAGGCATCTTTGAGTCTGCATTGTAAGTACTGATGCCCACAGCCTTTGAACACGTGAGATGTAGCTAGGAGAAAGAAATGAGAGTTCTGAACTCCCTTTCTTGTCTGTAAATTACTGTCAGTTCAATTCTTGGTCCTGAGTGTTTATGTTTAAACTATGATAAAGTTGTTTTGGTTGCATCCAGTGAAACCTTACAATGTAGGGGGGAAAGGCTAATGGAGCAGCTGAGGTTTAGGAAGGTGACTGCAGAATCCAGACAGAAGTTGTGAGATGAGGATGCACAAGCTAAAGAAGGACCAGCTGAACGACACAGATTGCTCCTCCATCAAATGTTGGGAGCACAGCTGTCGGCAGGGACAGCTTCATCCTGTCCCTCACCATATTTCATCCCTGTACAGTAACTAGAGGGAGAAAACTGTTCACCGAGTCTTTGACCTTGCTGTTAACTGTAAGCACAACAAGAGTTTCTAAATACACCAACAATGTGCTGCCTTTGTAGTGAAAGTATCAGACTTTGTCTGAGAGCTAGTACAAGTCCTTCCCACCGCTACAGTCCTCTGCAAGGCCAATTTCGTAGGTTTAGGAATAAGTTTTTCATCCCAAATGTGTGTATTGAGAAGGTGGTAAGTTTTACACAAGATCTTGTTTTGATTCTTTGCAGCTGTGCAAATCTAATCAAATTGCACTTATGTACAATGAATAGTTCCAGGAGAGCTGGCAGAGTTGCCCTGGCTGTTCCCTGTAGCAAAGGATAGATGAATTAGTTTGCAAAGCTATGGGCTGCATTTGGATTTTTTGTGTAGGCAAAGTTAAAATCAGTTCTATGATTACTTACCTTGCAAGGCCATGACGTGCCAAGTTAGCACTAAAATTACTAATTTAAGCAGACAGGTGGTGATATATCAGCTCTAACCACCTTGTAAATCATGTCTGTTACTGGCAGAGTATTTTGATCAGAGATCATTTTAATCCAGAATATTTACTTGTGTATTAGTAAAGACTGTGGTATTAGAGAAGTTTTACAAAATCTAGCTGTTAGACTTATTGAATAAGACTTATTCTTAAAGTACTACTGTCTAAGATCTTTGTTAAAACATTTTGATGTCAGTTGTGCACTAGCTCTTTTGTGGGAAGTTAATGATTCCAATGAAAACAAAGGAAGAATACTCTATTACAGATTATTTGTCTTCTGCAGTGTAAAGCTTTCTTTAAAGGATTATTTTCTCTGCTTATATTTGCATAGTTAGCAATAAAATTTTTAGCTTCAGGTTACTTTTAATTTCCTGGTAAACTTAGGCTACAGCACTTACTAATTTTCTGTTTCAATAATATAATCATCCTGAATGAACAGGAGGTGAACAAGCTGAAGCTGAAATTTAACTTTAATTATTGCATGATAGGTCATGCTCGCATTGCTGTGAACATGTTACAACCACCATCACCAACATGTATTGTAACGATTCATCTTCTTTGTTAAACCTTTGTCTTCAGAAGTCTGCTTCAAAAGTCCTCCCTCCTTCCCCCCCACCCCCCAAAAAAAAAAAAAGAGAGAGGAGAGGGGGAGAGATACCACCTGGGGCATATAACTCCTCCGTGCTGATTGCAAGCCTCTGATTGTTGCTGCAGATCATCAGGCTTTCTGTTGTGTTTGGGGAACTCATTCTACCTGTCAGCAAATGTCCAAGCCACAAAGCAGCTCCCTGCTGGCCTCTTCCCTGCTCTGCTTAAATGGGACAGAATGTCTAGAGGCCCTCCACAGGGCCTCCTTCCCCACCCCCTCTAGTCCCCCAGTGCCGTAACTGGGTCCCAGCTTTTTCCCTCCTTGCTCCCTTTGCAGGGCCCCGGGGTGGGAGAGCTGGGCTGGGGAGAAACCTCTCCACAGGCTTAGCACAGGCTGCCCCATTACCCAGCGCCTGCAGACCTTTGCACTTTTATTGACAGGCAAGTCCTTTAAATGAAGGTTATTTCATCTGCAGGCTCTTCAAGAGCAATCCCCTGTCTGTCTGTCTGTCTGTGACTGTCTGTCGGCCGAGCACTGGGTCAGGAACTCGGGTCTGCAAGAGGGATGCCCAGCGCTGCCTCTGCTCTGGGGTGGGAGCGCTGTGACTGTCCAGGTCAGGTTTCCAGAGGATCACAGGAATAAATTCAGAATTTGTTTCTGCAAATAATCTCCAATGTCTGCTTGTAATTTGCTGTTTCCACAAAAATTTTTGGCAGTGACCGTGTTTGCTTGGATTCTCACAATTGTTTTGGTAAGCATATTCTTTCCCTTGACAGGCCCCTCTTGGCAAATATTTCAAATTCCTGTCTTTCTCTTTTTATATTTTAGCTTTTCTTAGAATTTTTAGCTGCAGCTCCATTATTTCTAAGGGTGGCTCTACGTGATACAAAATTTCTAGGGTTTATACAGAAGTCTTCCTCTTCTTTCAGGATATAGAAGAGATTGTGGCTAACAGTAATAAGGGGAAGAGTCTTAAAAAAACCCACCAAAACCTAAAGGGAAATAAGCAGAAATCAGACTGGTTATAACTAAGTGGGAGGCTAAATTTTTGTAGGAACTGAAAATCAAAATTTTCAAAATTATATTTTGTAGATCCTAAATCAGAGTTACAAATAAAATATGTATTTTATTTCAATACTGAAAGTTTGTAATAATCAACTTTGGTAACATTGAAGCATTCATACAGCATGAATGTCTTACGGTTTTCCAAAACTTCACAGTCCCATCTGCTCACCAGTCACCTGCAAGAAGGGAAGGTAGTTACCACCAGAAGTTTGGGAGACAGCTGGATAAACTGGGGCCACAGCTACTACCAAACTTGCTGGGTTTCCGCCTATGTTATCTCTAAATACAGTGTCAGTGGAAAACTATTTAATCCCAGAAGTTCTGATCAACTCTAGCCAAAAGTTTGTTGCAGAAGTTGTGATTAAGTAGACAAGTCAGAGGGCTGATATACTGGAAGGAGTAGAGCTAAGAGAAGGAACCAGGCAAATATAGGCTGATATAGGTACCTGAAGAGATGGGGCCAAGAATCATGGAATGGATGGGCAGTGGGGGAAGGATAACTAAAGGTCAGAAGATAAGTCACAGAGGGGCAGCAGCATATATGGAAACAGGAAGCCATGATTATTTTTCTATAGTTCAGTATCTTGTGCATCTGTTGATTTTTAGGCAGGGAATTGTTTTGCTGCACGCGTAAGCATCTGGGGCTGAAAATAAGATCTAATCTATTGATGTAACTTTTGGCAGAAGAAAAAGTAAATAAAATAATTTAAATTTTGCTGAGATATTGGCATGGTCTGATTCTGTTTATTTTTTTTTTCTGATCTTGCCTACATCATTAAATGGCTTATGTGAGGATAAAGAAGGGATTGATATGGAAATGCAACAGAGAAATGAACAGGGATAGAAAGCTTACCAAATTTTGCTTATTTATTTATTTATTTATTTCACTGAAAACAAAAAGGAACTTGGAGGGAACTGAAAACAAGCGTTTACCATAGAGAAGCAGATTAAATGAAGAATATCAACTAGTTCTGGCTGCTATTTTTCTTCTACATATAAAATGTTAGTTAATATTTATGATGTAGTTCAGAGTATAATTGTGAGGCTCTTATAAAACTACTTAAGTGTAATTATAACTTATTTAAAAAGAAAGTAAAGTGACAACTCTAGAAGTATTTTCCTAGTTCTTCTACTAGTTTTGTTGTGCAACTTTGAGCAAATCAGTGAAGCAGCTAATGCCTCAGTTTCCCCTTCTTGGTATAGACCATAGTAATATTAATCCTTTGGAGTGCCATGTGCTTAAAATCAGTGTTATTTTTTTTTACAGGTCATGCTTTTTAAGACAGAAATAATATATCTTTCTTTAATAAATAGATCTTAGCTTTCCTTCAAAAATGTCTGTCCAAAACTTGGTTTATTTTTCTTAAGTGTTTGAATTATGAGCACTTGTTCTGGCTTTGATTCTTCTTTAAGTGTGCAAATTGCTAAAAGCAGTAATCTCTTCTGTCTGTTTGCTGAAGCACATTGACTTGTTTCCACTTGTTCCTAGCTGGCTGGTGTTAGGACCCAGAAAAGAGACAGCAGCAACGTGATATAAATAGAGTACCAGAATGGGACAAAGTTTGAGAAGAAAGCATGACATCACTCAGACTTGCTCTCCACCCAAAAAGATCTGGGATGGAGGTACAAACGTGAGCTGGACAAGCGAGGAGTTAGCAACTCTTTTCAGCTCAGTTTCTGAGGAAAGAGAGAGAATTTTATGCCCCGTGTGCTATAAGGAAGTACATTTTTTTTGCTAGCAAAACCAAAACTGACTTCAGATCTCTGACAGCGTGAAAGTAAAAGACAACCATAGGAAGAAAGTTGAAAACAAGATCTTTTCTTTTTGGCACAGATTGTAACAGAAATATTTGACTTCTTTCCATGGAACACTACAACTTTTGGATCTGATGCACGTTTCTTTTAATTTTTCTCCAATCACGGTAATTTATTTATAGTTAAATGAAGAGATCAAAGTGTGAAGCAAGCAAGCACTACTTAAAGGGTCTGGAAGGATATTTTGCCATCACTGAAGGAACAGACTTTTTGAACCTGCATGGAATATGTCCCTTTTAATACAAAAAGTAGCAAAGGAAAACTTATGATTGAAATCTTACAGGAATTTGATTTCGGTTGTGCTTTTAACCTTAAATAGACCATGGAGAATTTATTATCTCTGCTCTGTTGTCATTATTCTTTGCTGATTTTATTTCAGTACAAATATCAGGTAATGTTCTGAATCTGGTCAGTATTGAGACATATTTGGATTCCTCTTAGGAATTGCCTTGCTATTTCTCATTATGTACTGTTTTATGTGCAGGTGTATGGAAATTATTCCCAGCTACCCAAACACCCAGGTAAGGAATGTTCTATTTACATTTTATGACAACGTGTTTAAATATTTTAAACTTTCCAGTTTGTATTTTTCATTTTCTTAGTAGCTCCAAAGAAACTGTGATCCTGCGTTTGAATGTCAGCTCTGTATTAAAAATGTAATGAAGTCTAAAGCGTCAGACTAAAGTATCCCAGTAATTTTAAATTCAGTAACCTATCTATTAAATATTTTGCACAGAAATATATTTGGAGAAAGATGGCTTGTGTTTCATACATAAAAAATGCCTATACGCATGGTTTGCTTAGTTTAACTTTTTTGAGCACGAGTTTCTGAATCAGACCTCTACGCAGAGTATTATCTTTTTTTCTCAGTGTCTTAGTGCTCAGCATTTTCAGTTCAATAATTTACAGTTAGATATGCTAGTTTGTATACTTTGCACTACTTTGGCATGGCTTCAAGTCATTTTCCTTCCTCCCAGCCTTCATGCTTAAATTTAAATCAGTTATAGAGCATATTAAGGACCTCTCATCTGTTTTCAATGTAGAAAAAAATTGCTCAAAGCTTACTTGGGGTCTGTGTGTGTAACTTCAGAATTCTTTCATTTATATAAATAGTTTAACCTCAAGCCTCATGGTGGTGTACAAGCACAATTTTACTGCTTTACCAATTCATGTATGACTTTGTGCTTTTAAGTTTTAACCATATGTAATTATTTTCAAAATAAAATATAGAGCAACATGGAAAAGCCATGTTGCCTGCTATTGCAGTATTTTCAGCCCATTTAGGTTGTGTTTTTTTTCTACCGTCACTCAAAACCCAGAAATGCAGTCTCATTTCTTATAGATGAGGGTGACTGGTTTCTAGCTGGTGGTACAGTAGAGGGGGGAAAAAAGCCTCACATAATAAGGGGCCAAGTTACACAACATTCATTTTGCAGTACAGTGTGTGTGGGGAAGCATAACTGCAAACAATGCTTTCTGGATTTGAAGTAGGCTCTAAACACGTCCTGTGATATTCTTCTAAATGCAAAGTAGTTACCCGTTGAAAGGATATTGTGAGTATAAGTTGAACTCTAGGCAACAGGTATTTGTTTTCAGAGCTTTTCTCAGGGGTGGCTGGCTAGAAGTGGGGTAACTGTACAGTTTTACATAGTTCAGAAGTGGGAGCTGGCGATGCGTAATGCTGCTTTTTGGTCCATGCTATAATAACCTTTTCATCTGTGTTTCTTGAAAGGGTTCAAAGTTCTCGCATCAGCTTCCCATTACTGGCCACTGGAAGATGTGGATGGAATTCATGAATTTCCGGATACAAATGGAGGTAGACAAAGGATTTGTTGGCAATGGCAATAACCTAAGTATTTGTGGCAATCTGTAAGTAGAAAGGGAGCAGGAAAAGTGAAAGGGGTTAGCTTTTGTACCACAGCAGTTGAGAATTTTTTTTTTCAGTTAATGTTTTTGCAGTGCTCTGATGTCCAAATGATATTGTATTTGTGAAATGATTTTTATAGAGTATTCTCAGACATTTTATGGGCTGTCTACACATTGTTAAGGTTATAAAGAGAAAAGGTTTATGATCCAAAGAGTCATTGAAATCGTATTGTTATTAGCTGTTTGGTACATGCATAGCATGAACTAATACATCCAGAGGCTGAGAACTCTGGCTATGCCAGCAGTGAAGATGCTTTTTGGGAGGAATTAAATGCCAAAATTCTTCAGGAACCTTTCAAAATTGCTTGTAGTATCAATAGAAAGAGAAGTGTAAGCTCTTACCTGATTACTTCTTAGTCATTTTTATCTGCTTTTGGATATTTCCTTAAAAGTAATATTGCAGCACTAGATCAAACATTTTTTTCCAATCTGGCCAACCCAACGGAGGTTTGGTAAGGCAGAATTCTCACTGATTTGAGAGTCAGTTGTCAGGACTGCAGGATCCCAGAGGGAATGGTATTAATAGGCAGACTGATTGGATTCAGCAGTTTTCTGGTTCTCATGTTTCGCATGAGGAACAAAAAGGGTGATGGGGGCTTCCTGGGGATGTGCAGGTGATTTAATTAATGGAGCTTCGACCGAAACACTGTATTCCATCACAGCATTATGGGCTTGCAGGGCCATTCCTTTCAGATGAAATTTTCAGCTACGCTCTGCCTCCTTGAGACTCAAATGTCCCTCAGTAATTTTCACATGAACTGCTTTTTCTCCTCTGTTTTAACCAATCCCAAGTTGTATTGATGTATATTTCCCAGTATTTCTCTCCACCTTGGCAGTTGAACTCAAGTGTTTTGTACTGGTGCAAGGGGTAGCTGCTGTGTTACTACTGGTGACTGGAGTATCTTTACCCAGCAAGATCATTGCAGAAGATTAAATCAGGAGTTAGAGACCTTTACAACCTTACATGAAAAAAATGTTACAAAAGTGCAAAGTTCTTTATTACACAAAAATGGCAACATCAAACTTTGTTTCTTAGTGGGAAAAAGATCCATATATATAAATATATAAAAACCTTTATATTCCAGAAGTGTTCAAGTACTTTAGGCTTAAACTCTGACCCATCTTTCCACAAAGTTTCTTAAAGGAGTGAGATCAGCTGACCAGAAATAAATCTGGGCAATGCTCTGCTCCGATTACAGGCTGATGGCAACATTCCCATAGACTTCAATAGAATCATAATTTGGCTTAGAAAGAGTTACCATATGAATTCTAACACCATGTTAAAGTAAGTCTCTGACATTGGACTTCATGACTCAAGAAGAGTAAAGCACTCCATATCTAGCACTTTTTTTGGCATTCATGTTACAAAGATGTTGTTTTGAAAGTGCTTGGAAGTGATCTATAAAATATAGCTCTTGGAAAAATGACAATTGATGTTAGATTGTTTTTCAAATTATGTTAAATTACATTATTTCAGCAAAACTCCGAAATATTTTCAGTAGCATCTTGAGGAGATAAAAGAGAACACTTAAAGTTTCTGAACCTACAAACCTTCGCTTACAGGAATAGGATTGGCTCACATGAGCAATCTGCTTTGACTCCTATTATGACATTGTGTTAAATAACTTTATAAATGAGCCAGCTGCGTGACTTTGATGAAAAAAGTTTGGAGGACTTTGTCTCACTATTATTTTCAGATGATGCCAGTAGCCAAAAGTCTTTTTCTCTGCAGTGCAATTTTGACAACGTTGAATTCTTTCCCTAATGTTGCAGTGAATACTTAAATTCTTTTCAGTTGCTTAGTATGTGTATTATAGGGCACAATATATTTCAGCTGCCTCCAGCAGAAGTTTTATGTATCTATCTGATATTTGACTTTGATATACAAGAAAAGTTGTCTTTATTGATTTAATCTAATGCAGGTGACACTTTGCTTGTTTTTGATTCCATTCTGATTACACAACTCTTCTGTTTATTGCTAGAGTCTTTCTTGTTTTTCCACTCAACGTATCATGCAGTTTTTTTCATTCCATGTTTCTCCTCTTAAATCTTTGAAGCATCATAATCTGTCCGTCATGTTAATCCATTTTATTTGTTGAAGTCATTGTGTGTGAAGCCAGATTTATATCTCTCAATGCATTTGTGTTGTGAAAGAGACTGTCAGCAAATTATTTTTTGGTTATTTCAGCAGCGAAGAAATTGAAGGAAAACAATCGGCTTAAAATGTAACAAACAAAAAGCCAAACCTGTGGTCATGTTCAAGTTTTTCATCTGAACCCCTTCTGTTCTATGAATTTTTTTTCTTGAGGTTTTTGGTGCATGTGGCACTTTTTTTTTTTTTTTGAGCATTTCCCTTCCCCTTCTGTAAGCTCAGTTGGTCTAAATCCCAGATCAATGTATGTCTATTTACTTTCATCAGCTTTCAAGCTGTATTTGCCTGCCCAGGGTAAATAATTACAGTGTGCAAGATACTTGCAAATTACCAAAAACAGGGGAAAAATAATAATATTTTATTGTCAGATATAAAAAGGTTTTTTTCTTATGTTTAGATGGAATTTCTTTTAATTTAATTTGTGTCCATTGCCTTTTACTTGTTCACTGGATACAACTGAGGAGAGTCTGGCACTACGTTTACAGGTGTTTATACATATTGATAAGATCCCTGAGCTTCCTTTTCTCCAGGCTGAGCAGTCCCAGCATTCTCAGCTGGAACTTGCTCCAGTATTTCCATGTCTCCCTTTGTATTGGGGAGCCTAGGACTGGACATGGGACTTGAACTGCATATAACATTAGCACCAGTGTAATGATTTTTGTTATAACTGCGGAGTTCCTTACCAGTATGATCATATTTCAGAGCCCTTTATCTGTAGCTGTACTTTTTTTTACAGTTTTTTCTTCTCAGTTACTGTAAGGAAGAAGATGTTTTAATGATATTGTACTTACTTAACTTCTGTAGTTAAGGAATGCAGCATTCATGTTGCATACAAGTCCTTGGGATAAGTGGTGGATTTTTAAAGTTCACTGACCAACATCTGTGATTTGTGCCATGTTGAGAGATATGAACTGGTCAATTCATTACTGATTTTGTTTATTCATTGTTTTGCTCATTTGCTTATTTTCTTTTGTCGTTCCACCCAGCTCTAAGAATCCACAACTTCACTGTGCTTCCTTCCCATAACTCTACCTTTGTATATACCAATGACTCTGCCTACTCTAACTTCTCTGCAACTGTAGGTGAGGATTTACGTATTTTTTGTTCTGCATTTGTCAAGCGTGGATGTTTCTTGTAACATTGGATTCAAAGTTAACACTGAGTTTTGGTTCAAGTAGTCATGCGGTCAAGGTCTGGTTATGCTTACACAGGTAAACAATGGCACCTGAAAGACTTCGAGCTACCTGGGGAGACATCCCTGTGCTAAGCAGCCTATGGGAGGGCAGGCCCCAGCAGTCCTCCAAAACCTAAAATACTTATATTAAGCTTAAGAAAAACAGAGAAGGCATTTCAGAGGAACATATAAGAAGAAATAGGTTTGTTTTTTTTTTTTTTGTTTTTTGTTTTTCAAGGCTAAAAGGAAAAAGGCGGCATCTATTTTTCACCATTTAATAGTAATTTTAAAGGACACATTGAGAAAGACAAATGCAAGTAAATTTGTAAAGTCTGGAAGTAAGACATTGTCATTCATAACACCTTTGATTAACAGCTATTGTTTTTTTTTTTAAAAAAACCAATATATTTGTCTTTTTGCATATATTTGTCTTTTTAGATAATTTGAAAAAAAAATTTGTTTTTACATCAACACACCAGGAAGAACAGAAAATGACAGCTCTCCAGGCAGAAACCTGACAGATTGGAAACTAGTTACATCTACACCAGCATAAGCTTAAAGTCATTTCATTTAGGTCACTAGGCTTTATACTGGTGTAGGTGCAATTGCAGTATGGCCTCTTATCCACTTTACAGTTAGATATTAGCTCACATGTTCACTGAGGGCTACACCATCCTGCTGTGTCCTTGAGTGGCATTGTCCTACAGATGGGCCAGCACTGTTACTGCTGTCCTTGTACCTCATGGTTGTCTACAGTTTGAACATGCCCTTTTGCCCGTGCCTATTGCATAAAGGAGCATGCCCTCTTGAAGCAGTGACAACAGTATTTGTGATTATCCCTCTAAAGAGATGGTCTGTCCCTGGCACTGACTGTGCATCTTTGGCATGGTCTGTTCTCTTTTGTGCAAAAGGCTTCTGTTAAGTCAGGTAGCTGTACAGTGAGAATTACAGAGAGAAGTCCCTTACATCACAGCCTTTACGTGTTTTTGTGCCTTCCTAGTTTCCCTTACCATCTCATTAGATTTTAAAATATCGAGCAGCACCCAGCTGGGAATTACTGCACCTCACAGCAGGAATTGAGAATGTATTCTCATTGATGGTGTTTCCCTCGGAGCAACTCCTCTCCTAGCACCTTTACAGAAGGAGTTCTAGAGAAAGGTCTTAAAACCAAGATCCTGAATCTTCATGGTCCTTGCAGAAATGCTATCACAAACAATGGTGTTGACAAAGAATGTAATTGATTGGTTTGGAATTTTATCTGTTCAGAAATAGATGATAGAATAATCTGCGTTCGTTGCTAAAATCAGCCCCTCTTTTTGTCTTGGGACAAATGAAATGAACTTCCCATCATCAACTATCAGCTGGAGTCTCAGACCTTAGTGAGGTTTCCTGTGGTAAACAATTGTCACGGTTTTTTAGTATTAAGAAGGCTAGTGGGAGATGAATCACCAGTGCTTTTCTTTAGGAAGGAACACAAGAAAATAACAATCAAATACAAGACAATTAGTCATTATCTATGCTAGACAAAGAAATATGAAATGATGCCATACCAAAGGATGTCTGAGAAGGATATATATTTTTGCCTTTTGAATATAGCTTGTCAAGTATATTTCATTGAATTATTTTTTTAATAAAAAGTGGCTTTTGATCACAGAATTTCCCTTTCAAAAAAACAAATAAACCCAATTCCATTACATTTTTGATTCAGGAATTTCTTCACTAACTGAGTCTAACAGTAACACAAAAATACCTCTGTGATGTGTCTGGTACTCAGAACTCTGGAAAGCATAAGGTTTATTCAAATGACTTTGAAATACTTTTTGGGTATAATGGGTTCTGTCCAGCAGCCTTAGATAAGCAAGAATCTGAGTTACAGATATATTTTTTACAAATTTGAAATGAAAGAGTTACCTGTACGGTTTTATAATCAATAACCAACAAACCTATAGTTGAGATGAGATAAACACATAAGGTGTATGAGTTTGTTAAAACAATGTTTCTGAAGTATTGACTTCTGTAAATGTTAAACTCTATTTTGCTTTTCATTTAGATATTGTAGAAGGAATGGTGAACAAAGGAATTTATGTCACTGAAAAGAAAGGAGTTACCTTTCTCTTCTTTGGAAGCTATCAGAATTCTTGCATTAGTAATCCAGAAGTTTGTGGACCTGAAGGTTAGTAAATTCATTAATTAATATTTGCTTTTCTTTTGCTGTCAAATTACATAGTTCAGTAATCACTGTTTCTTTCCTCATTGGAATGAACTTTCTAAAATTCTAGCTTGACACTGTTTATTGATTTTTAAAACAATTGAGTGTTGATTGCTGAAAATTTAGTCTTTCCAACTGCAATTTGGACTGCTCATATCAATGATCTACAGTATAATTAATTCAAACAAAACCAGAAATAAATTTACAGTGCTCAAAATCTTACCTGAGGCACCATGATTAATTCCTACAAGAAATGCAGTTTGACACACAAAGAAGTTGTCCTACAGGTATTCAAATTTAGGAGACAGCTTTTCAGTGTGGCTTCTTAACAGGAATGATTTAAGGTGGGGTCTTGGTTTTTTTGGTTGTGTTTTTTTTTTTTTATATAAGATTTATCTTTGGTGATAACTTTTTAAAGTCTCTGCTGTCCTGGAATCTATTTGTCATTTGTCCTCATAGGTACTTAAATCTTCTATTTTTCTTCTCTTTCTTTCTTTCTGCTTCTTAGGCTAGGGTCACAAAATGACAGGTGGAATGGAGGGAAAAAAGTTTGACAACACGTTGTTTACAGAAGATGAGTAAAACTCTCTATGAGTCAAACCAAACATACAACTAATCATAAGGATAAAATATGCACCAGAGATTTAAAATTCTGTAGAAATGGAAGGATCCGTGCAAAACAATGGCTTTCTATACATAAACTCCAGTAGTCCCCGAGCTTAAGTAGTATTGTTAACACTGATTTTTTTTCCTTGTTTTTATTAATTTTAAGCTATTCTTCAAATTGGTAACATTACTTGAAATAGGGTTTTTTCTTTTTAAGCAGCTGTAGCAAAAGCTGTGTATTAAGTTTTTAAGAAAGTAGGAGAAATTTGGAAAGCAGATGGTACATGGCTATTACCTGAGGGTGTTAGAAAAAGTAATTCAGTATCCTACTGTAGGCATATTTTCTGATACGTGCTGTATCTTTCCATACTTTTTTTCATACCACTGGGAAATAAAAATCATCAGTAAGTCATACTATTTCTACATCTATCATATAATGTAATAATCAGAATAAATTATTTTTATACTACCAGAGCACTCCCACTATCTCACAAACAAGAACATTAAAAACATAAAACACTGAAATGTTTAGCAAATAAAATGTGAAGAGAAGAAATCATATAAACAATAAATACTAAATCATTGTAGCAAATATTAAAAAAATGGAAAAAAGCCAGCACCCCTTTATTTAAAGAGAGTGTCTTTGTTTTTCTCTGAATCAGATAAAACCTGTGGCAATGATAAGATGTAATTTTATTCAAGCCTACTTTTGCTTAAACATCCCTTGATGTTCATTAGTTGCATTTGCATGAAAAGTTAAATACACTTAAGAAAGGGATGTTTTCAGAAAGGGTCTTGAGATCTTTTCAGACGAAAACAATACAAATTATGAAACAAAAATGCCAGTATTTTTTCCTAGCCTAAATTTAATAATTTTTCAGAATCATTAGTTTGATTTGAGAAAAAGAAATTATTCTTGTTTTTTGAATGTTGAAATGTTCTTCCCCTAACTTTCTTGTTTCTAAGTAATTTTCAAACAATGGTTTTCTGAAAGTAGTTTTGGGTGCATTTAAGTGGCTAAGTGGCTTTTTCAGGCAAAAGAAACATTTGTGAAAGATGCAAGAGAATGTTCTCTGAATCATTAGTTTGAACGCAATAGGAGAAAGTTAGATTTAGTCAACGTATGTGAAGCTGAAATTTAAAAACCAAAACAAAACAGCCTTATGGACAACATAGCATTTCATAAAGCTGTGCGTTTGTGTGCCATACTTTAATATTTATTTTTAGTTTCAGCATTTCATGAATCTAAGTGTACATAAAGAAGGTTTAGATCCACAGTTTTATTGTGGCTACAGGATGATCAGTAGCTACAGGGTAGCCCATTAAGATAGACAGCCAAAGATAGGGAAAACTGGCTCCACTCCAGACAAGCTGTATAACTTTGTGTCTCTGCATCATTTAAACTTCATCTCTCACCCTGTAGAAAAGGAATAACAGCATTTCCGTACCTTTCAGAAGTGCAGTGAAGTTCTGCAAAAAAGATTATGAAACACTTTAACAGAGGAATCACAAAATAACAGTAACAGATTAACATAATCAGCCTTGGTGGCCCTTTCACCAAGGCGATGAAGGATGGTGTGCAAATCCAAGGGAAATGCATGACTTTCTGGAAAAGAGGGTTGGGTCAGTGTTTCTGCCTGTTGTGATGTGGTTAAAGATACTGAAATACAAACTTAGTTTATCTGCTGATGAAGGTGTTGCAACTTGCTTATAACAGACCTCTAATTCTTCAGTTGGGAGTTTGCAGCACTTATAGCTTTAAGTACATATCCATCAAAGTCTAGCAAACTGAGATTGATGATGTTCACATACTGATTGATTTCTAGGAGGCAAATGATAATTGATTAACATTTCCATGGTGGTTATTTTATCATGTATAAATCATTTAAGTAATGCTGTGTAGATCATGTAAATTGATGGGTGCTGATTGATGGGATAAATAGAAGGATAAGTTAGACAGGAAGATAATATACAGTTAAATTATTTATTGTGCAATAATATAATTTTTAACTTTTCTTCTATATGTTAGAATTTATAAGTTAATATGAGAAAAAGAGTATGTGAAATATAAAAAAAAAAATATGTTCCAGAGAGTGGTGGGGAGGAATGTTTCTGATGACTGTAGTAAGCTGTCTGATGCTTTTCCATTTTTAATCATAAAATTATGAAGCATATAAAAAAATCTATGGTTTTAACAAGGAATGAACATAATAGTTTGAGGGCTTCGTTAACTTGTCCTGGGCTATCTGGTAGCAAAGAGAAGAATTCTTTGATTTCTGTGTAGGTGGGGACCTCAGAATTTTGACTGTGGCTCTGCATGTGTTGCTCCCCCTTTCTTCTATGTTGGTTCTTTGCTTTCAGCAGCTACTGGAGTGCTGAAGTGTGAAAACACAGGTAATAACAGGCTTAGAAGAATTGTAGTTAGTAATGGATGCTGCTCTATAGGCATAGGCATGCTGGCAGACAGGTAGCGCATCAGTAGGTTGGACGCAGTCAATATATTATTTCTGGCTCTGCTGGCATTTGGAGAATATCAAGAAAAGATGTAAATGTTTGTGGAGAATATGGAGATATGAGAGCAAGTTGTGTTTTGAAATAAGCAAGGATCACAAGAGGAAAAAGGGATCATCACAGGAGGGTAAAGAGACTGAAGAGATGAGGCAAAGGGAATGGAAGCATAACTCTGTAAGAAAAAAGACTTCATTACTTTTGGTTTTCAAAGAACTTTAGTTTTAATTGGTGGAAGCTGCTCAGGAAGCAATGATTACTGCTGTGTTCTGGGTATGTTCATGTGATGTGAAACCAAGGAAAAGGTATTTATTTGATTCAAACTCTTAGAGCATTGTTGATCTTAAAAATGCTGTCCTTGTTTATACTAGCAGATGATCTATCCTCAAAAGCATCCCCACCCTCTGTATTCTACAGCACGGAAATTTTTAACGGCTCTTGGGTTTTTTTCATTAAAATCTCCTCTCACTTGCTTTCATTAGGAGTAACATTTTCCTTTTTCTGGAAGACTCAAGACCAGCAGGCTAAGTTTCTCCCTGCCTCTGGTGGACAAGTAATTTCCAGTGGTTTCAAAATCTGTTCAAATGAAGGTGAAGGCTCAGTGGAATTTTATACCCGTGGGAATGCAATGATGAAGTGGAAAGCAAGCTTTAGTCCACCAGGTAAAAGTTTATAACTTTTCTTTTTATTAATTTCTTTGTTATATTTTGCTCTATTCTTGCAGAGAGAACAACTTAAGGAAAAAGAAGTGGATATATAAAAATAGCTATTGAGCACTCTGTGCTTAAGAATTCTCTTGTGGGGAGAAAGAGACAAACTATGAACTGAAAAACCAGTGATACTGTATTATACAACATTTACCATTCAAAAACATTGGCTTCCATTTTTTTTCTGCAGTGGAATTCTTATTGACATTAATAGATTAATGAGTGCTTAGATGTAAACATGAGCGAAGAATGCAGGTTAATCCCTGATAGTTCTCAGTATATTCTAAAACTGGATATGTGTGCTGTCCTCTGCTGCCTCCTAAATTAAGGCTTTATTTGGTAACTATCTAACTAGATGTTTAGTGCTTTGGTCATTTTGTTATCTGTTGAGTGTCAAGTTTTGTATGCCATGGCATAGTATTAATAAACACTTTGGTATATCACATATCTTACTGCTTCTATCTAAACTGTGTATTGTTGGGGGGAGGTATTACCTAGTGACGGGAACAAATTCCAGTCTTCTGGTAATGCCAGTGACAATGACTAAATCTTTTCTTGCCTTAATTCAACTACCTCTACATTGGTAAAATAGGACTTTCTCACCTTATAGTAGCTGTTATAAAACTTAATCAGTTTAGAAATCTTATTTGAAGAGAAAAAATGCTAAATGGTAAGAGTAATTCACACATCTCTGGATTATCCAGTCCAAGTGAAAATTAAGATTACGTTTTCAGCCTCTCAAGTCCAACAATGAAACTGTGGCAACTTTTAATTAGAATCATAGAATGGTTAGAGTTGAAAGGGACCTTAAAGATCATCGAGTTCCAACCCCCCTGCCGTGGTTAGTCTATTTGCTTCTCCAGTTCTTACAGTATTTATGCATTCTTGCTGAACTGAGTTTTTAGAAAGTATTGAAGAGACTTCAAATCTTGGCCAATAATACTTGGCAAGTGTAATATATGAAACTGCAGTGAGCCCAAGTAAGAGTTCAGTCAAAAGCTAACAGGCATTCTGCCAAAGTATGGGCTTCCCTGTGGGTATAAAGATTAATATATATGACATCAGCATTCCATAATTCACTCCTAGCACTTCCTATTTCTATTCCTCTATAACATTGCACAAGTCAGCAAAAACTTGCTGAACGGGAAAGACTCTAAATGGAATTGATTAATGGATTTTGCTGTGACTTTTAATGTTTTGCAGGTCCTTATTGGACTCATATTCTCTTTACATGGAAATC
Source organism: Scolopax mira (assembly GCA_004320125.1). Classification (NCBI taxonomy): domain Eukaryota; kingdom Metazoa; phylum Chordata; class Aves; order Charadriiformes; family Scolopacidae; genus Scolopax; species Scolopax mira. Next base: position 47,731 of record BJBW01000387.1, read on the forward strand.
AAGAGAAGGACTGAAAGTCTACGTCAATGGAACTCTAAACACAACTGATCCAGAGGGAAAAGTTTTCTATGATTATGGAGACCCCAGTGCAAATCTACTGACTGGGACAGAAGGAGATCAAACTAAGCGCTATGTGAATGGGGCGTTTGATGAATTCATTATATGGGAAAGGGCACTCACCCCCAATGAAATTGAGCAGTACTTTACAGCTGCTATTGGTGGGTATATTCGCTGTTGTCATAATTAATCTTCTCTAAAGATGCTGACTTAAAAATGTTTAATATGTAGGATTTGTTAATTTTACATCTTTTGGCTATTGAACTTAACTTTTAGAGGCAGAAAAGGTCAGGTATGAACGTCACCAAAACACTCAGCTATCTTTTGATGTGCGGTCTTTTCATCCTGGGTTCTAGCTCTGTAAAATTTTCATAAAAAATTAACCAAGACTTGAAGTATCCAGCCATTGTTAAATACCCTAGAATCAAAAAAAGAGGAGCAGTAATTGGACTTAAGGCAGAACAGTATTAGGAAAGACTGACTCTGGGTTTCTAACTTGCACTATGGCTGTTGTGTAGCGTTGAGCCAAGTCACTCAGTGTATTCCAGCAGATGTGGATAATGGTTATCTCTCCAGTTCCTGGAACGATGAACACTTAATAACTCATCTGTGCTTGTGAACTTAAAAAAAATATTTAAAAAATCATCTGAAACATAACATAAAAGGTAAAGAATTGGGATGAGAAAAAAGACTCAGAAGACTGGCCAGTAATCCCTGTCAGTTGTTCTGTGAATAGTAAAATTTTCACTACAAGACAGACTGTTGCTATTAAGTGCTTGTATAATTTCTAAGCAATTAGAAAACATCCATCTTGGGGAATACAGCTATGGGGCATCTGGAACATTTGGCTTTGCATGCAGTTTCCCTGCTTGCATTTATTCTTACTAGGTTACTGAGAACTAAAGCCATTACACCCATAATTCTTTTAAACCCGTGGGAAACATTTTCACAATGGAAACTCTTTGAATAGCTCAGAACTTCTGATGCATACCTGGAAATGCGAATGTATGTGTTTGAATTCCAGGTTTGATTATTGAAATCAAATATATACAAAATATATTTTATCAAAAGGAAAATATAAAGTAATTTATGTAGAATTGAAGTCACTGAAAAAGAAAATCCTCCATCTGGTATATAATGAAGCAATTTATTTGCTTTGCTACACAAATAATTTTTATTTGGCTCAAGCTTTTTATTTTAAAGCCTTATTATTTTAAAAAGTGATTCTTATAAAAGTCTTCAAAAATTCTGTTTGGGAGACTATTAATTTAATATAGGAAATAGTTTTAAAATCTTAAAGTTTAACTTTATAAGATTCTGGTCATATTGGAAAAATGCTTTTGAATTTGGCTGTTGTATTTTTCACAACTATCTAGGGTTACTATAACACTATCCAACTCAAAGCTACCATAAATCACATTCTTTGATTTAGTGTAACTCAAGACTGTTATGTTGCTAAACTCAAGAGCAGCACATTTTCAAATTGACCTGATCCATCTATATGAGTGCCCTGCTTCGCTGTCAGAGAAGTATGACTTGTATAAATAGAAAGAAAACTCTGTGGTTTTTAACCCCTAGAGTCCTTGTGAATTCACAGTAGCCATCCTCTGAAGCCCTCTACGCTCTCATCTTCACTCTAACAAATAATCAAGGCATCATGGCAAGCTCTTTCCATAATGCAAATCCTTTTCAGGACTTAAGTTTCTACTTCTTTTGTCTATGTTTTGGTTTGGAAAGACTCTTACTGGGGCTCAAAGTATCCAGTTGTTGGACATTAATGTTTATAGCCGGCTTTTGAAACACTGCAAAAAGAGTTGGGCCCTTGGATTATTCTAAAATATAAATTTTTAGAGTTGTACAGATTTTTGCCTGTAGCCTACCTTTCAATCCCTGCTGACTTTTGAGAAGGCTGTATAGCAAATTCCCCAATTTATACATTGAGATGTTCATGCTGTGAGCTTTACTGTAGTTTGTATAATATTAAGTCCTTGTAGTTTGGTTGGTTTTTTTTCTTATCCCCTAGTTCCCAGGTCTTCAGGGTCACCTGGAGCTATCAGTTTTCTGTGAAGAATAAAATTCTAGTTGCTTAATTGAAAGTAAAGCCAATGTGTATTTTATAGGGGCTTAGGAATTAAAATGTAAAGTGATGCCAGGTCTGTGTATACATATATTTGTAAGTTTGAAGAATTTCAGGCTAATATTATTTTAAAGTGCTTGGGTGATTTGGAGCACTTGAAAGATGTGAGTATGACTTTTTTAATTTTTCCTTCAAAGTGGTGGACTGAACAGATTTTATAAAATTTCTAATTTGATGAAGTTAAAACATTCTTAGAGGATATTGGGTATTACAATGATAATCAACATAGTAAACAAAAGTTATTCTTTCTATCTGTTTATTGATCTTGGAGGACTTGAAGCAAGCTTGAAGCTGGGCTAATGTGGTTTAACATAGGACAGCCTGTTTTATAATAGAATGAATAATCATGTTGCCTTTAGTTCAATGTGTAAAATGTCCTATATATGCAATTACTTGGTTGATTATGCTGAAATACCACACTCTTCACAAATAAAAATCCTTGGTAAAATGTAGATTAGAGGAGAATTTTAGTTCTCTATCACAAATTACCAATGTATTGCTTTGCACAGAAAGGAATCGATATTTTTGAAGTGGACCAACTGGAAACCATCCAAAATTGAATTTCTTATTTCTGTCTGGACAAATAATTTATGACATACTAATATGGTAATGTTCAATGGATACAATGCTAGTGGGTGATGTTTATTAGTAAAATCTGTCTGATTTATAATCAACTTAGAAACAGCTAATAGAGATATTTTATCTATAGATACATAGATATAATAGAGGCATATCTATAGTATGCTCAAACTACTAACGAAGATTGTATTTTGACTGCTTAACCCCTGTTATTTGTTTTAGGCAAAACTAGCCCCAAAAGCTTTAGTATTCCACCATTTCTACTGATGTTCTTTTGTATGACAGCAATGCCTTATTTTTGAAGCAAGCAACTAAAGTATTTCCATTGGCTCTGAATATTTCTTACAGAGGCCTTTAATATGGAAGAGTGTTTCTGAATTTGCCTTCGTGGGTGTGATTTTATTTGGCACTCAAGCAATTTAGGCTCAAGATATAAGTAAACATTAATCTTTGGAGATCATAGCTGAGACTTGAGTCTCATTTTTTCCAGCGTCTTTATCTTCCCAGTCCCAGTTTATCACATATACAGAAATACAGCAAGGTCATACATGAGACTGTCAGAAGTGCCTACAGATTATTTATTTCTGATAAGACATAGGAATTTTTTTAATTTTCTATATATGATTTGCATAAATGTCAGATGAAGAGCAAGAGAAGGAAGATGGATGCCAATGTACAGTTGTCCTTTATGTATTGAGATATCAGACTTGAAATTTCCTGTTTGTAAACAAAGGTTTTATTTTAAGTGTTTAAGACTTAAACTAAATTGCAAGGCTCATCTAAAGATGATCAAATAAATTTTATAAGTGAATCAGGAAATGAAATACTGTAAACAAGCATATGTGGCTTGTAGGAAATTAAGTAAAATGCATAAAACAGCGAATACGTTACTTTCAGTTAGAACAAATTCAACCTGCAGTGGGAATATCAGATTTACTAACACTCTCATTCATATATGTATTTTCCCCAGGTGTGCAAGTTTTGCTTTCTTCAACACTTTCATGGTCTGTGATGACAACCACTACAACACCTGTGGTAGGACAGTCTTCATAACTCTTTTCTATAATGTCAGAATGTGTATGTATTACAGAGTTACAGGCTCTTCTCCCTATCCAGTTTTCATTGGTGGCACTTAATTTAGTACCCCAATTGTAAAAATTTTTATATATGCAGAGGGAGAATTTTTAGCCACTGTGGGGAGTACTACAAACTTTTAATGTAGGACAGATAAATGGAATTAATTGTTAAATAAAAATACTTGCTATGTTGAAAAAAGGAAAAAAATGTAGAAACTTCTGAAGTATGTCAATGAACTTTGAAGATACAGGACGTTCAAAACCATTTTGCTAATTTTTCTGCTTGTTTCCTTTAAAATTAGAAAAAAATTCCCACCACAAGAACAAAACCAGTTCTAATCTCTTTAGTAAATGCTTAATGAAAAAGATTTAAAATAAACAATTAGTTGTAGTTGGCCTATGTGCAATTAGCTGTTGCAGTGTATTTTCACTTTCTTGCTATCTGCAATGTCAAAGTTCTTTTAGTTTTGTTCTTGTTCACAGAGACTTTCATGAAACCATGTCAGATAAGACCTGAATGAAAAAAAGAAGCTGTGCCTGTATATTCTGTTCATTCTCTCTACCTAGACATATGCTTTCTTTTTCCTTTGGCTTTTGTAGCCTTTAGTGTGTAACCACAGCAGTCTGCTGTGCCTCAAACTCCCTTTTGGACTAAAATGAGAAATAATGACTGCTGTTTGGAATGATTTCTGATGGGTTGTATCATTCTCCTATAGCTCTCTACAAATGCCTATCGTCCCATCATAACTAATCTGACCGAGGAGAGAGGGAACTTCCACTCCCCTGACACCATGCTGGGCTACCTGGAGAACGTGTCCTTCAGCTTACCCAACAAATCCCTGTCAGAAAATACTGCTTTAAGCCTGATGGAGGTAAGTGTCCTTCACATCTGTGTGGGAAGCCAGATGACCCTGCAACTTCTCCAGAAGCTGGAATATTGAATGCACCTTTGAAAGCTTTTGTTGATTGCAAAACATACATAGGAAAAAAGCAGTAGCTATTTTACAGAGTAGCAGAAGGTGAGCTTCAGCCAGAGAAAATAGTTTAAGGCTCTCATTAATTCTTGGGGTTATTATTTAATACATAAATTATAAATACCTGGAACCATGTCAACACATCAAAAATAATTCTGTAGTTGAGCAGGAAACAGAGTAGCAGAAAACAGTTTGTTAATTTTTTCAGCTGCAAGTGTATCCAATGCAGAATATATCATTCTTGAAAAAAATTACAGCATTTTTCTGTATGGCCCAGCTGATCCAAAATGCATCAGAGTTTGAAAGTCGCCTTTCAGGTGCAGGACATGATGACACTGGAATCAGAGTAGTGAGAGCAGAAAAATGCACGAGCTAACAGCAAACTTGGATGCAGGGACACTCTAGTTGTGGCTCTGTCAGTCTTTCCCTGGGTACCTGCCCAAGGTGATCAATTACTGCTGTCTGCCTGACTTTTCATTAGCATTTATTGCTCTTGTAGTAAGCTGAGGGTAGGCTGTGCCATGGATTATTCTTGCTGGACTCTGAAGCGGTCTGTTCCTGATGGTGGTGTCCCTGACTTTTGTGAGTTAATAGCTTTATCTTGCACTGGTTTCCAACCACAGCCAGAACTCCTATGTGGACATATCACAAATAGCCACTGAAACCAGCTCATGAAAAGGTCTGATACAAAGTTTAATGGAGTAATTTATTTTTGTTTAAGCTAGTCCACAAACTAAAATAAAATAAGGTGTTCTCTGCAGTCTGAGCTGAGGACAAGGGGTCATGTTCGGTTACCATAAAGTTAGCCTTCTGTAAAATGATGGGCACCTAATTCCCTGATTTCAGCAGGCTAGAAAGCTATTATTACAGTAATCAGCTCTGGTCTCACTAGTGATTGTTCCTTTAAGCCTGCGGGTAATACCAGGGTGACAAGGATTATTTACTCAGACAAACAATCTAAATAAATGCTTCTGAAAACTACATGGACAGCAATTGATGGTTTGTGCTAAAAGCTTAGCATTTGCAAACTGTAAAGCTTGGATTTCATGGATCACATTTTAATATATAGCAAAAGCCCTTCTAAAAAGCTTTAATACAATGTTTCATTTGTTTTGCTGAGAATTTTGTGGGGGCTCTGAATTGAAAATGGAACATCATCCTGTCAGATATTGTACCTGTTTCCCACATCATTTCAGTTGCCATTTGGTTGTTCATTCATGCTATCTGATGCTGCTTTGTGTGCCATGACAGTGATTTGCAGACAGAAATGTAGGACATGATTATCTTTAGCAAAGCTATTTTGGGAGGTAAACATGGGAGAGTTCTGATCATACATACAGACACTGTCATTTATCTGATTGATGATTAAGCCTTGTATTGTCTGCAGCTAATTCCCTGAGAGACAGGCACTGAGCATGCATGCTATTTTCTGTAAAGTTATCTTTGTCCTGATTGTCATATGCCTCACAGCACAAGAAAATTTGATTTAAGTGACGTGCAATAAACTTTCTGATTACTGGCACACATTTATAATGTATTGCTTCTCACAAATGTGACTTGTGTTTTCTGTTATAATGCTGCTCTGCGCAATAGCTCCAACATTCCTGCTTTCCATCACTTCCCAGTAGTCTAACACATCCTTTTGGAACAATTCTGGAGTGATGTTGTGAAAAGATACTGAGCGCTTGGGGCAATTTAGGCTGGGGCCTGTGTTTAGCATCACTTCTGTGCATGCCGGGAAGAATTCCATACTGAATGTTTGAGAGGGGCTGCAAGGTGTGTAAGGTCATAAAACAAAGCTCTGGGACTGCCCCACATACTATGTCTTGAAAAACTATGCTCAGAAAAGTATTACAACATTCTTCTGTGTTTCTCAGTGGAACTTTTCCATATTCAGTTGATGGTTTTAAGGCATTTTAAGAGAGAAGTCTGAGCAGGAGATGTGGAGGTTTTTCATTTAATTTTCTGTTCTCCCTTTTCTCCTCCTCCTATTTGTCTTCATCAGCAAGACTCCTTAGGACAGGGAATGTATCATGTTGAGCATTTGAACAGTACCCAACATGACAGATCTTGACATCAAAACCAACATTTAAGTGCAAAAGTTAATCAGATAATAAATTGTACAAGTGATGGGACCCAGATATTTCCTTAGCACTGTTGAAATACCATCATCTAAGACTAAAAGAGGTATTTATGTCATATGAGTTTAGATTAAATGGTAGAAATTCACTGTAGTCTAAGTTCCAGGGTTGTCACCTCAGTGGTAGTATAATTATTACACTTTGGGAGTTTCACAGTTTAATAGTTCACTATTAAAATAGTTTATTTTAATAAATAAACTATTACTTTAAAATGTCATCATACAGAACATGGTGAGAATGCTGTCAGGTAGAGGTGAATCTGTTACTTGAATGAAAATGGGCTTATCATCTTAAACCTAAGAAAATCCTAGCAGAGATCGGCCTGGGATACTTACGAGGAAATGTCTCTGATTAATAAATAATAACATAACATAGTTTTATTTATATTTTAGGCATTTTTAAAAGCTATTGAAGACTTTCTGTTATTGCCAAACTGGATGGATGTACCAGAGGTAAGATAAATGGGCTTAGGTTTGTAGGTTGCTTTGGTTGCATAATTCCCTATGAATTGTAATGAAACTGGTTGCCTCTATGATTTTTCTTGTTAGGACTTCTTGGCAATATGGCTTATTTATTTTCTCATATGTCACTTTTATACTTGCGGGAAAGATCCACAGACAAAACAATTATGTAATTTTCTTTTAGAATGTTTTTTTAAGGGTTAAAATAAGGTAACTTTATCTCCTGCTATGTTTCAGGATGAATGAGACAAAACTGTATTTATAAAATTACAGATATTTTCACTAAAGTGTTTAATCACTCCTTTTTTAGCACTGAACTTCAATGTTTAAAAGTTTCTATTTGTTTTGTAGATTTGTAGATGTTTGTAGATATCTAGACTTTTTCAACGGTCACGAAATATGTAGTAGTGCTTAGCTGTTTGGTGAGCTGAAGCTTTGAGAGAGATTAAACCTAATATAGGAAAAAGTAACTTGTATCAATGTTCTTTCTCTTATAGTCTACCTTTTAGAGTGCAGAAAAATATTTGCAGGAGGAATCCAAGAATTTCCTGAGATTTTTATTTGAATCTTAAGGAAGCACAGATTTTAGAGCAGGGAGCTTTTAAACTGAGATAGAGGTTAAAGAAAATTAAGGTTTTACTGAAGCCTAAAATAATTTTAAAAACAAAAAGATGTCCAACTGATTTAAGTTCTTAGCCTACAATCTTGATCATCTCTGATGTAAATAGATTTCAGATAAAATCAATTTCTTTTTCATTGAAATATCTTGCACCCTGAGATTTCATGGTTCAGGGTTCATCCTTGAGGGTTGTTTTCCATGGGACATATAAAGACTTTGAAAGTAACTTTATACTGAGGACCATTTTAATAAAAATTAAAAAAAGGATAAACTGTGGTGTCTCCATTTATATTCTGATAAAGATCTGATACCAATCTTTATGTATTGTCAAAATAATCTGTTCAGTTCTTGTCTTCATTCTGCTGAATCGTCAGTATAATTGACTGTCAAATGCTGGTGGGAGCAGAAAGTAATTTGGAAACATTCTATAAAACAGTATTCTATAAGGTTAGGCTCTGTGTGGCTTCAATTTGTGTAATGTTATCTGTATGTGGAAAAAGTTGTGGAGAAAGTCACATTTGACTTTGGGTGAAGTTGAGTTGGATGATGAGTCACACAGGAATTTAAAATGGCACCTTGGCATTTTGTGCTATGAACTGCAATTTCTTTTGTAGAGCCTTCTTTTTCTTCTTTCCCCAGATCAGTCATGTATTTGGAAGTTTAATTCAAACTATTGACAGTGTGATGGCTCACATGACACGCAATTTGGATGAAAATTCATTGCCTTTAACTCTTGAGGGCACATCATCTGTGGCAGGTAAGCTTTAGCAGAAATGTTGTCTCTGGACTGTCTGGGTGTCCTAAATGCTTCTGCACTCGCATTCCTTCTTTTGCCCACATGAAGGAGGAAGTCAAAACAGGTAATTTTCTCTTTTGAATACAGAACAGAATTTCAGTAGTAGAAAGATGAGTGTGCAGTTCGTCCAGAGGTAATCAGCTCTGATTGTACTTGAACTTCCTTGAGGTTATTTGGAGAAGGGTTTAGAATATGAATTCTATTAAATGAATCTAGTAATGCTGTACTAATAGGCAATTAAAGGGCCTACAGCTCTTATGCAGCACTCTGAAGTTGCAGATATCTGAATGCTACAAACCTTAATTTTTGCAAGGTTTTTGCGAGAGATTGCAAATAACGGGAATCGTTTTGACCTTTTAGGAGAATTTTATTTTACAACTGTTTAGCATCCTAGCACTCTAATTTCATCTGTGTCTTTGGATGCTACAGGTAGCAAAGGTAATTTATCTGTTCTGACATTCTGCTCTGCCTTGAGACCTGTGTGAGGGGACAAATAACCCGAGTAGTCACCGGTACCATTAATCACTGCGTGTACTCTGGCATTCTCAAATGGAGCATTGGAGGTCTGAAATAATGCCTTCAAATGTCAGCAGAAGAGTGTGTTATCCATCTATTTTGCTTGCCCTGGTAAACTCAGCATTTGAGCATGGGTGAAGTGATCCATGATATATTAACAGTGCGTGTACCACCTTCTCCGTCATAAAGGAGTCAGATATTAAAGGCAGTTTTATACTCAGGGAATTTACTAAATTTTCTGCAAACATCAAGAGTTTTAAATTCAAGACTTGCAATAGCTATTAGGGAAGCCTAGTTACATAGTCGAGTAGGTTGCAGAGTTTTGATTTCATCATATTTTTGTTTGGGTTATCACACAGATTACGCCTTGGTCAAAATGCATCCTCAGACTATGAATTTGTCCCACTATCGATTTCCATCTCAAGGACAGAGTTATATTTCCATTCCCAGTGAAGCTTTTAATGAAAAAGGTAAGAAAAAATTTAAAGGGAGGAGCAGAGTTATGTAAACAGGGTATCCAAAAATGATTTTGCTTGAAAACAGATTTTGGTTTGCTTTATTTTCCCAAGTAACCAGTTTGATCACTGTTGATCGTGCCGACTCTAAAGAAGCAGCAATTATCCTGTCATACTAACGAATGATTATTGTGGTAGAATTTTCATATTACTTGACTTAATTTTGAATAATACATCAGGGCCACAGACACTGACGCCATTTAATTTTGACATCTTTTTATATCAGAGAAGTCATAAATTCATAAATTATTCTTAATCACCTGAACTGTTTTTTTTTTTTTAAAATTCTGGGATGCCAAATCAGGTATTACTTATTCCTTCATGCAAAAGCGCTCTTAGAATGTTGTCTGAAATTAAACTATAAAATGACAGCTTTAAGCAACAGCAGGTACAGAAACAGAATAAAGATGTAAACTATAGTCAAGGCAAAAAGGCAGAACTCTGTATCTAGGCTAAAATTTCAATAATCTCAAAAGCAAGGCACGGCAAAAATATGAAGCTTTAGTCAAGATTATAAAAAACAATGTTTGAAGTTAATTATCTATGTTTCTAATCTGGGATTGAAGGAACCTATTTACAAAAACATCTCCCTGCATCTTGAAATCTGACCTATGTGCCCTAAATTGCAACCCACAGAATTTACACACTCAGAGACCTTTCTGCAGTCACCTCTGTTGAAGGAGGGTTGGTTCCTATTCACAAAGTGCAAAGTCAGCTGCAGATAACCTGCAGTGAGAAAGACTTCAATAATTACTGAACTCTCTACCTGATTTATGATGACAGCTTTGTTTCTTTGTGCTGGTAGGGGGCTCTGGCTGGAGACTTCACTGCAAGCGCTCTGAGGCTTGAATAACTGTAATTGCAAACTAACTTGCAATGCCAAAAATAGCATCTGAGAGGACTTTTTTTCTTTTCCCACTTAAAAAGTCTCTCACCATGCAGATACTTTTCTTTCTTCAGAACATTACTATGCTTGGTATCCTGAAATGATCCAGCCCGTTAAATGTTTAACTCTTTTTCCAACTAAAGTTCGCTTCTGAGTAATTTCAGCCTTCAGGCCACACTTGTGGTGTCTTAACTTCACTGTCCAAATGAGCTAACCTAAAAATTTATTATTCCACCTCAAACAGTTGACATTATAAATATTTGGAACCCAGCAAAAGGGGTAGTGAAAGGCATCTGTGTGGCTGACACTATCTGTCTCTTCACTCAGATGCTGGAGAACCCATAAATAATGCAAGGGGAAAATGGTTGCCCATGTTTGAGTTTCATAAACTGCCAGTTAACGTAAGTGGTGAAGTAACATTTAGATTACTGCAGCTACCATTGAGATACTGACTCTGGTATGTCATCAACACTTTCTGGTGCTAGGTAGGGGATTTATAACTGACAACTGATTACTTCAACAACTTATTTTGGAAGTACAAGTGCACAGGGCAGGCATCCTTACTTTTCATATTTGTCTCCTGTGCCATACTGCAAGGTGTTCATACTTTTTCACTTAAAAGAATAATAGGAAATCTGTGAAAGCAAAGGTATGAATGTTTACAGAAGTTAAGGCTCCTAGTTAACGTGAAATTTCAGGTCTAGGATAGAAGTGTCTCTTTCTTACAACTTGCTCTAACTCTTGTTCATTTTTCACAGCTTGGATTACCATTGTTGGCCTGCTTTACCATAACATGCATTATTTCTTTCATAATATCAACCCTTTGGATACCAAGTAAGTATCTTAGACCTCTAATGCTGTAACAGCTTGTTTATTACCTTAGTGATATACTTTACAACAGTCATGTCATTATCAACTGTAAATAAATTACGAGCCATAATCCTGATTCTGCAATATTGAGGACATGTAGTCATTAACTAGAGAGAGATTAAAGCTTACATTAGATGTTTTACTTTGTTGTAGTAAAATAGATTTCTGTAGCGACATGTTTGTCTTTCTTTGTCTTATCCTTCCATTCATAATATATGGTATTAGAATTTCATAATTTTAATATGTCTCATAAAAGGAAATGACATCTTTTCTCCTGACACATATAAAGATAAATCTTGCACTTAAATGAAACAAGTAAGAAAACATAACATAGATAAAATCTAAATCCTAATCCTAGAGACCTGTAAGGTAATTTTACAACAGGACACAAGGTAATGCTTAAAAGACTTTTAGTTTTATATGCTGCATCAATGAAATCATTAGCAGATAAGATAAAGTAAATGCAGAGCTGTATGCCTTTTAGCAATACAGTTCCCCAGGGAGTTTTGCAAGGCCGTTCATGTAAATCATTACACTTTCCTTTAAGCTGATATGACTTTATGTTTTTATTTGATCTACACTGCAGTACATAGATTAGTTTACACTTTCTCTCAGTCTTCTCCAATCTGATTTTCAGTGTGTTGTTTATGACAGCAGAAGGAAAGATGTGGCATGTCAGCTGTCATGAATATCAGGGATTGCCTCCCTTTCTTTATATGCAGCTACAGGGAAGGTGATGATCACGGGAACTCATTTGTGATCTTCAGGGTAAAAAGTCATGATTTATAATGAGACTGATCACACTGATATAATTACACAGCTATTGCTAAATAGCATTTTTAAAATCAAGTAGCAACTTGTACTGTTATTTACCTTGCTCTCTCTCAAAAAAGGAAACTCACCAGGTGGCTGCAAAGGAACCATCTCATTAATGTGTAATATTTATTACTGACATGAACAAATAGAGGCAAGAATTTGACAGCTTACGTTTTTCAAACAGGAGGATCAGTGCAATTTATTAAGATAATAAGCTATTGTCTCAACTTCTCAAAGGGAGAACGAGAATTAATATGGTCTTGATTTAGGTCAAAGTTTAGCAAACGTAACATGATTAAAGATGCTACATGTCAAAACACTGCTCTAATGTACTGTCAGAGTCTACAGCTCCTGGGGCTCTGATATAGCAAAAGTTGTGTCATCTTCATGTACATTCTCTGAGTTTTGTGGTATAGGACAACCGGGAGACTCATTCCTATTCCACCAAGTTGTATGCATTTTTATCACTCATTTTTGAGAAGGAGTGATATTGACAAGGATTCTGAGGAAGGATTTTGAGGAGGGAGGATCTGGCCCTGCTGCAATGAAAAACACAAAGACACTGGAGAAGACTCCTAGATTTCGATAACTAAACCAAGCTACTTGAACTTTCTGGAGAATATAATGCACCACAGAATAATGTCCACAATATTCTAGATGCACATCTGTCCAAAACAGTATCTAAAAAACCTAGTAGAATCATAGAATCATCTGGGCCGGAAGGGACCTCCAAAGGCCATCTAGTCCGATCCCCCCCCCCCCACCCAGTCAGCAGGGACACCCCCAACTAGTCCAGGGCCTTGTCGAGCCTCACCTTGAATGTCTCCAGGGAAGAAGCCTCAACCACCTCCCTGGGCAGCCTGTTCCAGTGCTCCACCACCCTCATTGGAAAAAACTTATTCCTAATGTCCAATCTAAATCTTCTTTAATACAAGGAATGCTTGTTTAGAAATTTTCCTGTGTGGAATCAAACCCCAGGTATTCAAAAAATGTTTTAAAAATAAGTATGCAGTTCTCTCCTGCTTGGTTTTCTTTTTTTTGTGCTGTACTGTTAGAACATTTTTGGTTATATTTCAGTAGAATAACAACATTTTTGCAGAGCAGTTTGTTTTAAAGACTTTCTTTTATGTTCCTTCTAGCACTGGGCTACTTCAACACCTGTAATTTGAAGCCTGTCCATTTTCTGCTTAGGGGCATTTTTTTTTCTTTTGCGGTGGAAAGCTAAAACTAAAACTCTGGGAGCTTTTGTGCTGCACAGACAGATGACTTCTATTTTCAGACTACATAAATAGCAGTTTCTAAGGGGAGTCAGATTTGATTCTTTAAAAAGAAAAAAAAAAAAAAGGTTTTGAGCCCAGTTCTGCTCCTGCTCATATACAGTTTGTGTAAATCTGCAAATCTGTATTAATCTCACTGGAGGTAATCAGATGACAGGCTCATTGCCATCTAACACCCAAGCCATGGCGAAGAAAGGCTTGTGTATATGCAAGCAGGAAACACAGGAACACTTGTGCTGAAGTTCTTTCACACCTCAAAATTCCTTTACGTCTTTAAAGTTAAAATGACAGAAAATGCGTGTAGAAAAAAATATCCATCCCATTATCTGTGTAGGAGAAATCTCAATGTCAGAATAATCTTAGCATTATGAGTCTTTAAACTTCTCATATCAGAGCATCAAATTCTGCCCTAAGATTAAAAAATTCAAATCCCATGCTGGTTACTGGGAGCAGAAGTAATCTCTGACACTGATGTTTTTCTGTGGTCAGCACTAAGAACTGGTGCTTGGGGTTGTGCTCAATGAGGTCTGTCTTATATGACCTTGCTGAGGAACTGAATGAAGTTATTTTAATGTCTGACACTCTTCTTTTAGAGGGAAAAAAAAAAAAAGAAACCATTGTAAACAGGTGGCAGGTGTAAATAAATGGGTTTTTTTACTGTCCTTTGTAAACTGGCTCCTTCCAGTGATGTGCTATGTCTGGAAACCTACACTGGTGGTTAATTTGCTGTGTCTCATATTTGTTCTAGTGAATACCATTCATTCACATAATGAGGTGAGCGACAGAGACCATTTTATTCCTACACAGTTTCTTCGTGTTGTAAAAAGCTTTACCCTACAGACAAATGGATCTTAGTTATTCCTAAATGTGCAAAAATGCCAAAGTCATAAGTTTTAGCTGAAAGCAGAAATAAAAGGGTTCCTACATACTGCAGAGTTACTTCAGCCTAGGAAAAAAGCATTGCCCAGACTAATCAGATTTTTAGTCAGGTTCAGCTGTTTGTATTGTGACCTGAGTTACTCTCTAACAAAGCTAACCAGACAGTCCATTTTTCAAAGTAAAGCTCTAAGTTACTTCTAAAAGTATTCCCTATGTATGTCTTTATATGCATGATATAATGTGTCTTAATAATATGTAAGTTTAATTTGACAGTCTGAACACCACCCAAGTTTTCTCCTCACTTTGATTTCTTTGCTTAGTTTTAGATCCCTGACTTTGTAAGATTCTCATTATCTAAAGCACTTTCAGCAAGGCTTGCAAACCTTTGCAAAAGAGGAGCAGAATGCAGGAATACTTATGATATCAAGTCTCCTAACATCTATATTCCCTATAACTTGTAGCTATTGTTTCTAGTCCTATAGGATCTTTTGGGGCCAGATCTTGCTCCCTTATAGAAATTCATTGACTTGAATGGAAAAAGGTCTGTCTTCCTGTTGTGGATGTGGTGATGAAATAAAAAAATGTTGTTCTACGTCCTTAATATATTTATTTCTTTCCAAGGATTGCTGAAGCTGCTGCCTACAAAGGTTATATGATCTCAGCAACCAGTTATCTTATCTCTATCAAAGTGGAGCCTCTGCCCAAGTTGTCCCACAATCTGTCAGGATCACCTCTTATTACCATCCAGCTCACCCACAAATTGGTAAGTGAAATGGAAATTACTGGTTTAGGCTCAGTCAGGGCTCTTCAGAACTTTGGCATCTGTGAAGACTTCTTTGTGCTTGTCTTATAATTTTTGTGGGCATTTTTAGTAGCAATTCAAACAACATTTGTGACTACAATATTATGTTTTTCCAACCATTACGCTTCAATGACTTCTGTTTCCATCACTGCAAAAGGCTGATTAGTGCACATGTTGAAAAAAGAGGTGAAATGACAAGTACAGCTTTAGGCCTTTCTGTATGTATTGTTCTACAGATGTGTCTGTGCAATCTGCAATAGGATGGTATGAATTACCGCTTTCTCATTAGAGCTGTCAAAAACAAGCATTCACTTATGGTTTTTGCTTTTGGTCTTAATCCACACTGAGATAACTGAGGTGTTTTGAATGTTCTCATGAATAAAGCCAGAAAAGGAACTCCTCCAAGGGCAAATACAAGTACAATGGGCAGAGCATCTCCTGGAGTGGAGCAGGTTCAAATCCCTGTTCTAGTGTGAACTGCCCTTTCTGGCAATCAGGGCATTCTGAATCTGAGAAACAAGAGATGAGAAATATGGAGAAAACTCCAAGAAAACTTGGAGACAAGTTTTTTCAAACTGATTAATTTCGGTAAGACATTTCAATTTCACCAAATTAGCGTATTCCAGCAAGAAACTGGAAAAATAGCTGGTTTTGTTTGCTCTTGGAGAAAAAGGCATCTCTTATTGTCTTATCAGTGGAATGGAGAATAGTTGGGTTTCCTAGAAAACATACCTTAAATGGTCTTCTGAATATCTTATCAGAATTTTTCTTTTTTCTTTTTCTTTCAATGGCTGTTTTCAAACCAGTTTATTGTCTTCCTGCTGGGCTTCTGATAAAGATGGAGTAGGTTATAGAAAACAACCCTAAGGCGTAGAAATGAAAAGTGTTATTTTGCTTACAGTTTTCCAAACTAAGGACTCCTGTGAATGTCTCTAGTGGCATCTTAGAGGCAGGCATTTGCAAAGTGAAGACTGTATTTTGTGTAGATCAATTATAAAATGTACTTTGCTTTCTTTATTGAGGTACCTCCTCCTGCTTCAGTATGATTTACTAGCAAGCTGTTAAACAAACCTGTGTCTTTTTCTTTATGCCTGTTGACTTTCACTTTGAAAATCACTGCAGTCTTGGTATACAGATAGATAGAAATTTTACATTTATCACCTGTCTCTCTGTTTCAGTCAGCAGAATCCATGAGGACATGGTATGATTACTTCTGTTTAATGTACTCTGTGTATGACAGAGACAGGTTGATTGGAGTTTCAGACTCTATCTAGAGCAGTATGTGCTTTATACCATGCATTAGGGGAAGGGCTGTTTCCCAGCTCTTACTGCTAATTGGCAATGCATTCAGAGACAGCCATCTATTATCTACCATAATATTTCTACAGTTACTTCCATTCTGGGGAATGTTCAGGTCTTAATCCTCCTAACCCCTGTTCAGGTGTGACTTGATTTTGGTGTTTGGTGAAGTTTTTTGTATGTCTGCTTGGGTTTTTGTTTTGGTTGGTTTTTTTAATTGATATTATTTTTTTAAATTCTCACACAAATGAGGAAACTTATCCCCTTGTTTAAACAGCATTGAAAAAGCAGCTCAGTGCTGCCTGGAATCAATCCATAAATACCCATCAATGCATTTGTATTTAAAGTTCTTATAATTTTAAGGGGAAAAGTATTAAAAATATTTCTAAATGTATAGTAAGCATGATCTTAAACTGTGTTCAATAAGCTGTACTGGGATAATAAATGTCCTAGATCTTGCATTACACATACAGTTCTGAAATTAGATGGATAAAGCACAAAAGGTACACCTTGTGGAAGGAAATCTTCACCCGTTTGTGTTCTCCCTCCAAGTAATAATCTGTCTGGTTTTTACATCTTATTAACTGGTACCATCCTGTTACTTTGACAACAAGTTTGAGGCATAATCAAGTTTTGCTCCATAAGCACTTTCAGAAAATTCATAACCTCATTGCATCTTCAACCCCTGAATAATTTATGGACTTGAATTAGAAACTGGTCCCCATGCTGGACTAAATATCCATTTCTCCAATGTTTTTCAAATCAAAATTAAATGCAACTGAGATTTTCTTTCTTTCTTCCAGAACCTAATTTCAATATTATCTGATAGTGAAGCACTTTGTATATTTCCTACCTTGGTTTCTAAAATTCCTGTTAAAATTCCAAATCACATGTGAAAAATCCAAATGCTAAAAACTTTAACATAACAAAACATGCTGTAATTATCAAACTGTTCAAATAGAAAATCTGTTTTGACATCATAAAATAAGTTTTTGTTTGCTGTATTTCATTTATATTGTTTTTCCTGTGGAAGAGTGTAATCTAGAGTCAGAAGAGGTGTTTAAAAGGAGAACTAGGTATAAAAGTTTGTAAAGAGAATTAATAAACCAATACCTTGAAATCTGTGCAATGGGAATACATCTAGCTATCTGTGGTGCCTTTCTTGGATTTTTTTGTTGGTGGTGTGAATTTGCTGAGAAAAGATATTAAACAGTGAATGTCCTCAGCAAAAAAGGTAACAAAAATCAACCTTAAGTGTGTGTGGGATGATGTGAAGACTGATGGTAGGATTTCAGCTGAAGGAGGCTTCATCTTGACCTGCCCAGATCATTTGTAATGAAGCAAGAGTACGTTTTGTAAAATGATTATCCTCAAAAAAAATATAATCTGTTTCTGGCAAGATGTTTTTCATAGCAGGAGCAACTAGAGAAGCACTAACATTCTACTTTTATGATCCAAGAAATTGCAGCACAGGGTAGAAATTTAGAAGAGCTGAATGTCAAGGCTGAAATGCATCCCCAACATGCTCTGACAAGTGTCAGAAGAAGCAATGGGGGAAAAATGGTGTAAAACTGCACCAGTATGTTGTAAAATCCATATGGCTATGTAGCATAGACCTTCATATTTGACCACATTGAAGTCCCTTTTTATTTTTGTCTTGGGGACAAAGGAGCTATAAATTCTTGTCTCTCCTGAAAAGACAGCTGACCTTCTTTCAGCATATAGAAATACCAGCTTGGTGTAAATCCAGGCATACTTGGTGCAGAGGAGGTAAAGGACTGACTAAGGTGATGAGACAAAAGGGGAACATTCACACCTTGGATGAGAATCAGAGCACGCTGTGCTCAGTGCTCTGTTGATCTTTTTCTGTTGACTGGCACCATAGAGAAAACTGCCTTACAGCTAGAAGAAAACTTTTTGCATACTAGTTTCAACCACTTTGAGGCTTCTGTAGTTTTCTCCAGGGCTTTATTTTTCCTTTCCTTTTTGCGGAAAGGGAACACATGCAGCTACAGTCTTGGCGACTTATAAACTGACTTACACCCTGCGTGAGAGGGCCTCACAAGAAGATTAGATGCAAATTGGGAATTCTTCATGTAGTTTGTTCTCTCCCAAATACATTTAATGCAAATGCCATTTTAAAGATTTGTTTGATTCTGGGGAAAAAAAATGTGCTTTACTAACTACCAAGTTAGCACTAATTTAGCATTGTTCCATCTCATTCCTTTGGCCCATGTGGTTCATTTTAACAAATGTAGTGCTTGGGGATTTGTCTGCCTCACCATGAAACGTTAAATCTTTCCTGCCATTTTATTACACTGAATCATTCAAACAGCTGCTTCTCTCTTCATTTTTTGACCAACTCCTCTCTTGATCAGTTCTCTGCTTCTGCTTTTTCCTTTCTGCAAGGAATGCTTCCCATCAGAACCTCAGTGGCTTCCTTCCTGTAAGCTCCTCACTAGAACACTTAGTCAATGAAGCTTTATCAGCTTTTCCTGTTAACCCCATCTTGCATTCTGTTATGTGAATTTTCTTAAATCTCCAGAAGCAGGCCTCATATGAGAGCATCAGCATTCATTACTGTAAGTGCAGCCTGCGTGTCTGAGGAGTGATCTCTTGTCATCCTCCTTTGGAGATGGTTAAGCACAGGGAAAAGATAGACCTCCTCTTCTCTTAAATGTGCTTCCAGTATGAAAACGTGCTGGAAGTCCCTCCTACAGTTTAGGGAGATAGAGGTGAGGTTAAGAAACACTTACATTGAGCTTTTAATGAGGCAATGAGACTTTTGCCTCTAAAAGGTACCTGAATATCGTCTTCCTGTTGTCTTTTACCTGGCCAGCAGTGTGCTATATCCCAAGGTTTGTTTAATGTCATTACCGATAGGAAAGTAAAATGAGAGAAGAACCAATTCACATTTGTACACAAATATTAGTGCTACCATGAGAGAGACAAATCAATGTGGAGTCAATTTATTTTTATGGCAATTTAAGTGTTGACTAATTTATATATTGATCGAGGAAAAAAAATGACACTTGCTCACATCTGCAGAACAAAGGTATAATTTTTTGTTGGATGGACTTTGGCAGAAAAAGCTTGTATAAAATATATACAATTAAAACTGTTACTCTTGCAGAGCAAATGTTACTCTTGCACATCTGCAAATGAGGCAAAAGGAAAAAATAATAATGAAGCTTGTAATTTAAAAATCAATACAAAGTTTGGCACTCCGTTACTGAAGTTAAATCCTTGCTATAAAGAATACAGAAAATCCATTGACTTCAAATGAGAAATGAACATAGTCACAGTGAATTTTTTTTGCCCCGGGCAACCTTAAAATACCAGTAGTCACTAAAATGATATACACAAAATCTCTTAAAAACATCCCAGGACTTATTTTCTCATAGGAATCCATTCTAAAATCCTAGAAAGGGACTATAACAACAACAACAAAGTAGATTTTTTATTAAGCCTACTGAATTTAGTTTGTTGTAAGAATCAGGATTGCATTGTAATAAGCTGTAATTCATAGAAGGTTTCATTTCCACATCAGAGCAGACTTAAGCCTTTGGAGGCACAATACTTTTCATTTGTCATGAAAAAGCTCCGCTTTGTAAATAAGTCCTTTGCCTTTGAGGTGGATATTGGAACAGGACTGAAGGCCTGAAGTGGTTGAATGTTTTGGAAGCACAGAAGTAAATTTTGCTTTCAATTTTAAGTTTAGTTGCTGACTTTTATTCTTAGGGTATGGGGGTAATTTCATATGCCAGGTTCCACTTAGTATCTATAAAATTACTTCTTTCCTAAAGAAAATAAAAGCTGGTGACTGGAAACAAGTGTTATCAATCTCCAGCAAAAAGCATCTGCTTTTTCTCTTTCAAATTTCTGCTTGCAAGTGACAGTGCATCAGCAGTTGGAGGTCAGTCAATACCAAGCAATAAACTTTGAAAAATCTTGCTGATTTATAAATCCAGAACTGAATTCCACAGTTATGCTATTTTACAGAACTGTGGCATCTTGTGCTACTTCACACTCTGCCTTTGATTGAGCATTTGTCATAGGAGGAGAAGAGAAAATTATGGCGTTTGTACTTGACATAATCAAATCAAAATTAATTATGCTCCTGAGTTGTTGTATTTAACCAGCAATGGAAAAATAAGGCACCTGCTCAGCAGTGGTGAGTGTGAACTGCCTTTGCCTTCCCAGACTGACGTTTCCTCTAAAGCAAACCCAAATTCACCTGATACCACACTGTGAGTGCGCTTATTATAAGGCAGCAGGACGGCTAAGTAGAGGCTCTTTTACAGTAACATCACCGCTCTAAAGCAATGCTTATATTCGGCTCTCACAACATAAATAAAAAGTTTGGCTTAGAAAACAGTGTTACTTTTAGCTTGAAAATAGCAGAGGAGTCATACTTTAGAGAAATCTGTGGATGGTAAATTTCTGGTTGTGCTTGTTTCCCTCCCCACTTGTTACACTCGGCTTCTTAACTCCATCCCTCTGCTTTGCAACAGAGCTGATAGATAATTATATTAACAGCTAGTAATAGGAACTTGGAGTTGTTTTTCTAGCAGAAAAAGTGCAGCTGCTAAGGAGGGATTTTCCCTTCTTTTTTTTTTTTTTTCTGTTAAAAAAACCCCTCAAGTCCTTCCCAGTTTCAGCAGCTAACACAAGCTGGGTCAGCAACAAGATTCCTATCAGACAGGGCCAGCCAAGAGGAACTGCATTTCAGTGACTCACCCTGAAGCTAGCTCTGCATACCTTCCTCCTCTGCAGAGACTCACAATAAATTTCAGCAATCTTGATCTCTTCAAGCTATCATTTAATGACTAACATATGCTTTGAAGGGGAAAGTGCACTCTAGATGAAGGCAGGGCTTACAGGATAACAGTTTCAGTATGACAACCAGGGCATCGCGGTTTCAGAGAGAGAGAGAAGAATGTAGCAACGTGTTTCACAGGGATTACTCATGTGATTTGAATCAAGCACATTGCGGAGTGCTTTGTTGGAGTTGGCTATTAATAGTGCTAAACAAGGAGAGAGAGAGAGAGAGAAGATATGAAAGTCATAAATAGATAAATCCCGTGAACAAATAAAATTAGAAAGAAATGTAATTAATTTGCAGGAAGCAAAGGTGGGATAAAATTAAAGTTCTAATTCAGAATATTAACCTGTTCTTTTAAAAAAATAATTCCTTATATTCTCCTTTTTAATTTCTTTCTGTTTTTTCCAGGTTTTGAGTTTTCTAAGAACTTTTTTCTTTGAGAATTATTTTCCTCAGATTATTGGATTTTGATGTTTTGTTTTTATGTGTTCTTATAGGGTTGAGCCCAGAGATGTTTCAGGCATACAACTAATGCAGTGGGCTATGGAATATGCTTTATATAATGACTAATTTGTAAATCCTTATAAAGATAAGTGTAGTAAGTAACATGTCAGAGGCACAGAAATTTTTAGTAAAAAAAGCAAGTGGTTGATTTCAGAGAAAGAAATAGGAAAGTATTTCCAATATTGGTTGAAATAAATCCTAAAGTTTAGTTAGAGCAAGGCTAATCTAGTCAATTGGTAATTTATGGGTTTTTTTTGGCTTGACATATATGTATCTATATATCTATATCTATCCTAATTTAGTCACCTTATAGCCTGCTATTTATGTATTTATATATATGCCTAATGTTTATATTAAACTCCATACTGATGAAAAATAGGTAAGCAGTGGAGTGCTGTGCCAGGTAACAGGGCTTGGATGAAACCAGAGTGCTCTGTAGAAGGAAGACATAATGTTTCCAGCCTAGAATTAAACCCCTCCTTGTCTTTACATCTGGTGTGCTGTAGGAAGAAGTTACAGGGTTAGGCTGATGTAACGTACCGTGACAGATCACGTGAGGATTTAGGGTGGAATTAATCCCTAGTTGCATAGTTTATCATCCAGTGAAAAGTCATTAGCTTCATTATTTTGCATTCATGCTAACTGAAGAGCTGTAAAATAAATGAATCCTGTAGAGTATGACTAAATCTTATTATTCCGTGTAATGATGGAATAACTGGTGATATTACCAAAAGATTGGAGATTCTACTATGAGCTACCTCAGGACTCCCACTCTGTGTAAAATAAGGGGAAGGGGAGAGGTGGTGTGAAGCATCAGAGAGCCTTCTCTCCATGCAGTGGAGAGGCTGTTATGCCCTGCGTTACAGGGTGATACAACAAGCTGCTGTTAAGATCTAACGTTTTTGCATATACTCATGCACAGTGGGCACTTTGATATTCTGTGGCTATCAAGTAGAGAATGTATGAACCGAATGCTCAAGATTTCTAATTAATAAATTTACAAAGGGAAAGATATCCTGTGGTACTTAAGAAATGGATTTGTCCATGTTAGACTGTGTGTGATTTATGATGCTCTTTGGCAACAATTTTTACAGTGGATGCCTTGTTAGCCTAAAGATGTTTTAAATAATTTCAATACAGATAATTTCAGGAGTACTGCTGTCTCTATTTTCATTTCTTGTTTCTATTGTCTATGATAATTGATGTCAAATACAGCTTGAATAGTCAGCAAAAAAGAAACTTGGAGAAAGCACCAGACACAGCAGGGAATTTGGTTTTCCTGAGTGATGTTTGTAATTATTTAGCTACACTGATGAAAACATACTGGTTCCTACTTGTTATTAAGAATGACAGTTCTACTCTCAACAAGTTGCAGAATTTCAGATTTGGGAGAAAGATTCTTTTTCTTTTTTCTTTTTTAATTTTATTTTTTTGGTGGTGGTGATGAAGTTCCTGTCAGCCTAAAAATATTTTTTTTTATTTTTGTGTATGACAGACAAATGATAATTCTTCTTCTAGCAGTATTACTTAATGACTCAGGACTGGATCGATTTTTCTTTGTCAAGAAAGTTAGCCTCGCAGCGTAATGCCATTAATTATGCACTCCAACTAATTAAGCAGCTAGAACAGTATTGAATTATTATTCTAATCTTTGATTTCTCAGTTTCGCTTCCTATGTAATGGTTGTGTTGTGATTCATACAAAACTTTTCCCCTAGATTTATGTCATTGTTGAAGTCTTGATTTCTGTTGATTTCAATACATGAAACTGTTGTGACGATCTGTTTTCCAGTCCAATGATCTTGTTTGTTCTTGCTTAAACTGGGGAGAAAACATGGTTATAGAGACTGGCTAGACATTTAGTGGGACCAGGTTCTCACATGGAGTCAATCAGCAGGATTTCACAGACATTAATAAAATGATGCCAATTTGTGCCAACTGAGGGCATCTCATCCATGAAGGACATTTGCAGACTCAGCCACGGTGGCCCCCAGAGCGTTATTGTACAGCCATTGTACTTCCAAAAACAGTTAAAATTTGCAAAAATGTGACTACAACAAACCTGTTGAACACTACTAGTAAAAACATGTTTTAGGCTATTATTTCAAACTGGTGTACAAAAGCTTTGAAATGTAAAACTAAGTCTTAAACTGACATTGTTTGGTGAATGTCAGAGCACACTTAGAGAGGAAATCAAAATGTTCCCTTTCTTCATCCTGTGAATTCAGTGTTGAGTCCACCTAAACTGTCACCAACGAGCTGTGACAACTTCATGCATTTCTCCTTTGCAAAGCAGTTGGGCTTTGTGTAAATTCCTTCAAGGAGCAGAAATATTTACATTGATAATCTGCCAAGAGTTAGACAAAGTGTTAGTGGGGGTAAAATAGGTGTGGGTGAATGAATAAAATCATCCAGGGAATAATTTAATATAGCAGAAGAAAATATAGTGCAAACACCATTTCTGTTTCAGAGAAGCATTACTTTGCTCTTGGGAGCAGTTGCCACTGTAAGACAAATAGGCATAAATTCAGCATTCTCTGTGGGACCGAGTTCTTTTGCAAAATGGCCGAGTGCTGTCAACTCATTCCCTTCAGAGCTTGGCACGGAAGAAGGTTAGGTTAACTTTTAATCTTTTGGGTCAAAGCTTTTACTAAGCGAGGTTCAGTTAGATGCTCAAGGCCCATTTATTACTGAATTCATGGCCAGCCTGGCAGGACCTGTGGAGGCACATACCCACACAGGCTGTGTCATACACCATTCATACACCCTACTCCATGAAGCCATCTGCTTGGCATGTGCATGTTTCTGCTTGGAGCCGTGGGAGCAAGAGGGCACAGCTGCAGGACCAGGCACAGGTCTGGGTTTGACAATGAAACTCCCACCCTTAAATCCTAACTAGAGGTACGGAATTTGTCTAATGGGGAATTTTCTGCCTTATTTTATTTTTTGTAGATTTCTCTTTAGTGGTGAAGTGTGTCAGAATGAAAAGGCAGCATGGGAATTGATGAGCTGAGAGGTGTGAATTGGGATGCTGTGTGTAAATCACTTGGTATAAAAGTCCTGTACAATCCCTTGAAGGCAGCATGGAGGGAACAAGCTCCTTATAAATGTGTTACTAAGCCTGATTGTTTTAAGAAACGTGTAACCTCACACTTACCTAACCACCTTGGAGTATTGTGGTGCTCCTTTAGATCACGTGTTTCTCAGCTAACCACACAAACATCAAACCCACATATATCCTGTAAACATCAAACCTGATGGAATGATAGAAATATTTCCAGTAACATTTATAAAAAGAATTGCAGAGGCTTAGTGCTTGATTGTGGTAAAGCCTGTACCCAAGGGAAGAAAAGCACAGCTTCAGTACATGGTATTTTTCTTTATTGTGTATTTCCATTCTTCTGGCTTAGTCTGCAGGCTGTTGATTAGCTTTTTTACTTCCCTCAACTTGAATATTTTGTATATTCCAGGACTGGTTTTACATATTTTAACTCATTCTTTGGCTTTCTTTTGAGGAAAGTTAGAGCTCAGTAAATATTATTAAAAAAAAAAATCCATAAATATTCTTCCACTTAAGAAAATAAATAAATCGAAGTTGCTTCCTGCAACTATCAACTAGCCATCAGAAAATAAATGTACTGGCAAGAATATTTAGCAGAGCAGCAAATTTTAAGTGGCTACTGAAGACTGTTTCTGGAAGGCAGACTCCAAAAGACTACTTTTTTTAACTGTGGCTCTCGACACAACATGATGCTGCTTCAGTAAAGAAAAAAAGAATAATCCATGACTTTGGGGATCATCAGAGGTACTGATGAAATTCTCAAACCATCTATATATTCTGAAAACCCATACAGTAAAAAAAACCAACAGAAAACTCAGCCAAATCCTGAATATAAAAAGAAAGAGTTACTGGGTAACTTGCTCATTGTTTCTCTGAAAGTCTATAAAACATCCCAATTTGGTTCTCTTATTATGCCTTAGGATCAGAGGTGGTGGCTGACCAAGCCACAGTACTCTTATGTTGTTTGGACCTCACGCTGCCAATCTGCAATCTCCTGTCTCAGTGGGAACAGGGTCCATGGAGACTCCTCAATCTATCTGAGAAAACCTAACAAAATTTTCTCCCTGGTGTTCAAGATATTATGTATAATAATGATGTTAATTAATACATAAGTATTTTTTTGAAGCAGAGCTAAAATGTGTTACAGAAAGGCAACTTTTCTGGTAGCCACATTTGTCTAAATTCAGTGTAATGTCTTTAAGTTACAAGTAAGCAGAAATGCTGAATTTTGCATTTCTTGCAAGCAGTGACATTTTCTCCTTGGTATCTACTATTTCTTGATGTTTGCACATATTTGCATGATTCTCTTCACTAATAACTTGTCACAGTCCCCAGAGATTTACTGATTTACATATAGTGATCAGTTGTATAAAGGCAAATAATCAGTACGATGACTCTACCAGTGCTACTTCTAAAACAGCTGCTTTTTGCTTATGCTTTATTACTGCACACGTATCATCCCTATCTTTGCTGGTGTGCAACTCTTGTAGAACATAATGTTTATTACTTTATATTTTAGCTTCTGTGTCTTGTCGTCTTCTTTCAGGTCACCAGGGAATTTTACTTTCACAGCTTTATGGGGCTGACTTTTGCAGTGTGCATCTTAATACTAGCAAAGAGTTAGTTAGCTTCTGAATTACAGAATATTAAGCCAAGATGGTAGAGGTATATTTGCTGCCTTTCACACCAGATGAAGAGCAGACAAAACTCTTACTGGACCTTCCAAGGGTCAAGAGAGAGGAAGAACGGTCCAATTACTGTTCAGTGACTGCTATTTCAGCAATTTCTACTAGCAATTCAGAAAATGCATAGGGCTAGATCTGTAAAAGTACTTGTATATCCACTTACCCTCTATTTGAATGAAGCTTGCACCCTGTTTGCATTTGAACACCTGGATCAGGGTGTGTTTGAGTAAGACTTTTGTATTTTAACAGCCTATATAATTGACATCTCCATGTTTTCTCCCTGGCACAGTCTGTTAAGGTGAGATGTTAATTCTTCGAGAATGTGATACATCTCATGCCAATGTATTTGTTTAAAAGGTATTTTGTTGAATTACTCTTATTGGTCTCTGCTAATATGAGGGGAACCTGGAGTGTTAAACATGTAGATCTGCTCAGTTAAAACCCACCCCATGTGTCTTACTCCAGTGCAAAGTTAATCAGATCAGCACTCACCAGGGAGTTCCCTGCTGTGGGCAATGTGGTGAGGGGGGCAACAGAGACATATAAAGCAATTAAAGGTACCTTTTGTGCTTAGTGATGACTGTACAAATGAGATACGGAGATTTATATTTGTAATGACTGAAGATTGAATTTCTTGCTGAGAAAAACTTGCCCCATTTTGAATTTTCTGTAGTGTGCAATTTTTGAGCCTATTGAATGCATTTGGAAAGATAGAGAAAAAAAATTAAAAGGTAAAGGTACTGAGACTATAAAAGTCCTTTATTTTTCCTAATATTCTTTCTTGCATGACTGAACCGGATTTTATGTGTTTTGATGACATCACAAATGTGACATTTCAGCCCAGAGCTATAGAGCCCTGAAAATAAAAATATGTCTCGGAACCCCTGATGGATCACTGACAAGGCTGGAGCTTCCAAACTAATGGGAAATGATGACAACCCCTGCATACAAATTAATTGTTTCAGTCTGAGCTGCAGTCTTTCTCATTTGTCTGACAGTATTCTTTATATGACATTGCCTCATAGCACTGGGTTTCTGAACAGGAGATAAAGACACATTATCTAGCTGTAGTTTGAGCTGAGTTACAGGATCCGAAATTCAGTATTACTTCAGCTATGTTACTCTTGATGAATGGATCAGGTTTTGGATGCTGGTTTTTTCCCCCAAACTAAAGGCGTGGGTAGGGCCCAGACTGTGCCTACACTCACAGTTGGCTTCCCTTTTGGCACTGGTTGAGTGTGGGTTGGCACAGATTGTGTTACCTTAAGGGTGCACAGTGTGTGCCTGCCCCTCGGCCCCCTGGGGAGGGGGGGAGACTGTCCCACCAGGAGGACCCCACCAGGGTGCCACCTCCCACTCGCTGTTGCCACTGGTGAGTACCAGCCTGCCTGGGAGATGGCTCTGGCACATTCAGTTTAGGAATACGAGGGACAGTACAGATATTAATATATTGTGTTTTGTACACAATATGTCCTTCTGTCACAGAACGTCTGCCAACTTCAAGAAAACATTGGCTAAAAATAAAAGTAAATTTCATAATGTTTAGAGAAAAAATATAAAAACTTTGTAACTGAAATATATGGCTTAGTGAGAATCTAAGTACTTCATATTTTTAAGAATTACAAATAGTTGAGTATATTCAATTATAGTCTATTTAATTTACTCCTAGCTTGAGAGTAAGGCAATACTAATTGCAGGTTTGGTACCTATTGGTGTTTGTTTTTGCTGTTATTGGCAGCAAGACAAAGGTGATCAAAACATTGTCTGCTACTGCAGTTGTATTATGATCAATATGTGATGCAAGGGCTTTCTGCTCTGCCCCTCTCCTTCTCCTGGTTTGCATCTTTCCCTCATGAGGAGGGACACCCCAGATGACACTGAGGATGAAGGCTGCAAAGGGAGGCAGTTGCCAATGCAGCTCCTTCAGAGCAGAGGGCTGGTTCTGGCTGACATCCTAGCTGGCCCATAGCTGACATGCAGATCAGTAATTTATGCTGCAGTGATAATACGTTGTAGTGCCAGTAACTTTTTATAACAGGCATAAAATTCCTTATTCCTGTGGGGAAACATTCCTCCAGTATGGGCAGTAAAATGATCAATTTCAGATGTCAGTGTGGACTCTTACATTGATAGGTTGCCAACTATATATTAAGGTGACAAGATTTTCTAGACACTAAGTCAAGCAGAGGTAGTTTGGAGAGATGGAAGGAGGAGGAAGGTAGACCCCACCTGGGGTATCATAGAAGTCTTCAGCCAGGCCAGGAAGTCCCTTCCTCTCTCACATCTACCACCTACTCCTCTGTCATATCTTGGAAGTCAGGTACTAAATGACCATGTCAAATGATCATCACTACCTGTTGTGTTATTTCATTTGAATCCCTTTGCCTTATAATTTAATCCTTGCCCTACATTCCTTTGGTATAATCTGTGTAAGTATTTTCCAGGGTTCATTCTGTCCTGCTCGTGCCAGCTACAAAAGCTCCAGACTTTAAGAAAATGTTAGCAATGAGGCAGTGCTTTCCAACATTGCTGTGCCTGGCGGTGCCGTGCCAGGCCAGGCTGGGGAAGGAATGTGCTTGATGGAGAGCACCGGGCAACAGAGATGATTTTTCTCCTGGAAATGTTATCACTGGAGACGTGATATTTGAGCTGTGTTTCATTTATTTGACACACATCTGCTTAACTGTTCCAATTCCATAGTAATGGTCACCTTCAGCAAAAGATACTGGCACAGGTAACCCTTTAGGACCCTGGGTTTTCCTTTATGAACAGAAAGTCTCTTTTGGAATCCTTTTTGTTTTCCTAGTCTGACAGAGTAAAATCTATTTGTGAAAACTCTATATTTCCTGCATGGAGGTAATAGAGGCACAGGAATCTGCCTGCTCTTAAGATTCCACTGTCAGTCAGTGCTTTGAAATTTGCTCTTCTGCTCTCTTTTTTATGATATTTCTAAGGTGTTTGTAAGCTTTTTTCTAATATTGTGCTAAGTTATTTCCTATCTTTTCCACCTGAAAAATAACCAATTACAGTATTATTACAGTAACAGATACACTTATTCCTACAATTAAAAATTGCAAAATAAGAAGCAATTTTAGACTGAAAGCCTACAACTTACCTATATTTAATAGTCTAAATGATACCTTGAAGGGTTATGGTCTTGATTCCAATATGCAAACAATAACTTCATTTCTTCTATGGGGTTTGATCAAAGATGGTGGGTGGGCTGAGGTTGACTACAGAGGATTTGATTTAAGTTGTCACGGATACACAGTTTCTTGAAACTAATGGAAATAAGATCCATGAAAGAGAATTGCCATCTATATATAAAATATAACAAAGATTATGGAATTAAGAAAGGTATTTTGCAGTATTATTTGTGTACACCAATACACAAATAATGTGGTTCCTGCTTTGTTATTACAACTATCAATTCCTCATAGATAATTACAGATTACACACATCTGTTTAGTAGTATAATGGTCCCTCTATGTTAATGGTGTGTAATCTTGTAATATATTGTGCTTCAGTTTTAATTAGACTTTTAGTAACTGTTATTTTCTAAAAATCATGAATAAGTAAAATATACATGATGTTTAATTTCAAATAGAAATAGCATAATTTTAGCATCATCTGTTTAAAGGTAGATGTACATAATTCTTTATGGGGACAAGGTCTAAGTTGGTAGCTTGTTGAATTTTTTCAGACAAAATATCTACATAACAGAACTATATCAAACAACAGTTAATGTGCTTACTGAAAGTTAAGGACAGAAACAGATTGAGGAATACAGCTTTGAACTGGCTTTATTGTCTTTCATAGATAAAATGTTCCATGCAAGCATTTATGTTGGAATCTCTAAGCAATGAAAACTTGAAAAAGGAGATTAAAACTTGAGTAGTTAATCAGTCTTCATATTTTAGTGCCACTGGAATTAAATTTCTTTTGGACAAAAAAAGCAAGTTAAAAAAAATTATGTATTTTTCTACAGATGCTGTAAAATGGAACTAATCTCAGGAAACAGCATATCATAAGGCTGTTAAGTTTATTGGACATGTTCATCATGAATGGTCATTGTGCAATGGCAGTCACTCAAATGCAAATTAAAACCAGATCTGAAAGAAGTGCCTCGCCTAAAATACAGCATTAACAGACACAAGATGCTCTTGTAAAAGCAAGATATCCCAAAAGCAATTACATAGAAATATACTTAAGCATGTCAAAAATTTCCTGAAGTTGGGGGTACTGTATTTATAATTTGTATATGGAAAATACAACAGAGTTTGAAATTGGACTGAAAATTTGGATGGGGTAGTATTATCAGCCCAACTTTAGAAGAACCATGTAAAGAGACCATTTCACTGTAAACCATTTTCCATATTAACAGCAGAAATGCATAAGAGACTTAATGGCTCTTAATGCTATTAAATTTTTGTGTAAGGCAGAGGAAGATTTTTTTTCTCGTGTGTGGCAAAATCATTGTCTGAAGGTCTTTGTTCTCTAGGCACATTCTGTAAAATGCAGAGCCTCTTCTCATCAAACAGCTGTTGCTTGTGAAGAAACAAGAGCCTTGTAAATTCTGTTTTAGAAAGAAAAAAAAGAAATGCAGATGCTAAAACAGAAAAATACCTTTAAAGTTATATCAATTGCAAAAGAGAGAGAGAAACTCCCTTCCAGGAATGTTCTGTCTTTGTGGCAGGTGGTAGAATACACTGCATGCTGTCAAAATACGCTCTTGGAGCAGGAGGTGTAAACATTGGTGAGTCAACCCTGAATCTGATGGTCTGAATCGGCTCCCTCCAACTAGAGGTGGTGGGAGGCAGTCAGGCTCTGGTGCCGCTTAGGAAATAGCCACTTTTGCTATGGTACAGTAGGAGGCCACGGTCAGCTTCAGCTCTTTTCTATTTTTAGCTGCTCTAAAAATTAGATAGTTTCCCTAGTTTAGATCAGACGTTGTTTTCCGAAGGGATACTCATTAATGGTTGTGTCTCACCTTACATGGACATATTACAATTCTAATGTGAATACATATGTCCCTAAATTTAGTGTGACCCAAAACAGGTTGGTGAAAACTTTTCTTCTTATGAAAGTTGTCAGATGGAGGGATTGCATGAGAATTAGGTCTTTCCAATTAGTTCTGCAAAGAGACCCAGGTTGCTTGGGATGGAGCTATGAAACAAAGCACTTTTCACTGTGATATAATCCTGCCTTTTTACAGATTTCTCGGACCACCCACTGTGATTACAGAGTTAGAATCTTAGATGCTGTATTGGAACTGCAGTCAGATTAGGCTAAAACATCTGGAAAAAAAAGTCCCTGGATGATTACTGAATTTTAAATAATTTCCCTTTCCATATTGTTCTTTGTTTTTCCACCCGCTTGAACTGTAACAAGATCATCTCAAAAGTACAAAGGATTTTAAGATTTCCAGTGGTTCAGACATTGCAGGATGTTTCCAGGATGCTGGGTCTCAGGAGGCTCTTGGTTGAAAGTGGGATGGCAACATAAATTGTAAGATTGTTTTTTATTTTATTGGTTTAGGAAGGACAGGGAAGTACTTCAGTATGGAGCTGGGAAAATAAGAGGTAGCATGCAGCCTGGATTATGATGTGGAAGCATTAAGTCATAAGTACTGAAGTTGTTATTTAGTCTCTTAGGGTATATGAATCTCTTGACCTTCTAAATGGGCACTAAAACATTTGCTGCTTCCTTGCTTATTACCTGTCCTTCATGAGAGCAACTTTTCTCAACCTGTTTTTATTTTGACCAAATTTTGCCTTTTCTAGCCCTTGCAATGAGAGACATCTCAACTTTCTTTGCGAAGGAAATCCTAAAAAGTATGACGCCAGGGTGTCACATAAAGACTTAAATAACTTAAACATCTAACACTCAGGCATGAACTTCACCTTTTTGTAAAATTGGCACTGGCCCTACTCCGAGCTCTTTTGTTGCTTGTTGGCTTTTTGGGTTTTGGTGGTTTGTTTGTTTTTTTCCCAGGTGCCAAAGAACTGGCAGTTTTGTGTAATATTTGTGTAATATACAGATAGATCCACTCTGGTTCGCCTTCAGATGGGAGGACATCCACAATCTTTCTTTTTACTTTAGGCCAAACCCCTTAAATCTAAGTAGCTGTGTCAGAAATTCACAAAACACCAGTTCCTGTTTCCACTTAGGTAAGGGGAGGTATTTAGGTGAGGAGGGCCTGTCTACATCTCCTGAAATGTGCTGTCATGGAGGCTGTGGGACCAAGCTCCAGGAACTGGAGAAACCAATTTTGACATGAAGGTGTTAGGGGCCCAGTGGAAGGAAAGAATTGGAAGTATTTGCAAATAAAGATGTCAGTTGTTCACTCAGTCATCTATTTGCTTGTGGCAGAACAGAACGCAATCTGTTTCGTCCATTAAAGCTCCTGTTCCCAAGGCACCTCACTCATTTGTTTATAAGGCAGAACACATCTGCAGAGCTCTACTGGCCCCTGGATAGCATGATTTCATCAGGAGGTGGGGGAGGAAGGCCAAGTGGGCGCTCTTGTTTTGCAGTCAGCCTGCGACTTCCCTCTTGTAAACGAGTGAATTCAGCTCTCCCAAGTAAGGTATAGGTTAGCTCTTTCAGTTTCTCATGAAATCTTTCTCATTTGACACAACCAGCCACTTTCAATTACATCTGCACCTGCTGTTTAGAGCTCAACAGCTAATATACTTCAAACAAAAAGACAAGAAATTACTCAGAAAAGCAATGGCCTGTCACGTACAAAGTATATTTGCTTCTTTTCATCTCTCTATGCGCTAAAACATTTTTGGGGGAATGGTTTCTGTCATTACAAATTATAAGTATTTTCAGGTTATTTCTTAGGAATACTTCTTTAGATAAATGGGTTGGTTGCTCATGCTGAAGTACTTTGCCATGTCCAGAATACATATATTCTCTTGAGAGTGTTTCCATAAAAACCTTTGCATCACAATTTTGAAGGAGATTGATGGTATATTTTGTCTTTCATGAGTTTTACCTCAGTGTACTAACAACGTAGCTATTTGTTAACTTGTATTTTCCATGTTATCATATGCGGATGTAGTGATAAAATTCGCAACGCCTAATTCTGTGCTACATTCAGGAGTCATTTATATATGTGAAGAAGGGATGTAAAACATAGTATCCTGATTTGTGCAAATGCTCCATCTGTTTTTTTTAGGTGTAAACAATGGCACGTAGAGTACATTCAGAAATGTTCTGTATGGGTTTGACTTCTCGGTATTTGGCGTTGCTGACAAATATAGAAAACTTCTTTTTTTTGGTGCAAGGTCTCTGCCACAGACAATGAATGTTTTTCTTCCTTTCTTCTCTCTGGAAAAATTAAGCTGAGAGTGGTTACTGGGGAATGGTAGGGACCAGGTATTCAGTTCTTCTGTCTCTGTGCGCCTTATCCTCAGGAAACTTAATGTAGAGTTAGCACACAGGTTTATTATAGGGGAGAGAGGTGTGTTCCCTTTATACTTGCTTGCTTCTGAGTCCACAATTTATAGTACAAACTGTACAGCAACTCAGTAAAATGAACATATAGCATTAATTCACATGGACTCACTCTTTTCAAAGAAATTGGATTGTACTTTAATGCTTCCTTAACAATTATCCAAAAATGTTAGCAATCTTGGTCAAAGTCCAGTCCTGACTAAAGTGTGAAATTAGCTGAATCACAGACCATTTCCAATAAATTCTAGAGCACAGGAAAAGATGTGCTTAGTTCTCAGAAATGTTTGGGCCAGCACTGCATAACCCCAAACAATAACGCTTGTGGGGGCAATCCTGCCTGTGTCAGTACGAAAACAGTCTGTGTCATTCAGGGACCTGGGTTTGCTTGACTGATGAATGTTTCTGACTGGTGTAAATGACATCCCTGTCTACTAGGAAGTTGTGCTGCTGTCAGCTTGTTGGCAAAACTTTTCAGTGCAAATGAAATTGTCATCCCCGAATTTGTCTTTGCTGTGGTGCTGTTTTCCGTGCCCTGAAGCCCCTGGGGTGAAGTAGTTGACAGAACAAGTTAAGGAATCTCCTAGAATTATGTTTCTCTATTTCTGGATAGGCTGAACTGATCCCTTACTTGAGTTGCTCAGATGAAAAGAAATATTATACTGAAAGTGGTTGCCGCCTTAATTATTTTTTTTTAAAGGAGTAGGGGACTTGCAGCTGCACTGTTTTAATCCAGAATATCTCACTACAACTCCCTGCCCTGTTCACTACTTTGGTCGCTATAACCAGACTTTTCAGTTCTTCACTACACTCTTCTCATTGCTTTCTACTGGTCTTCAGGAGTTTCTGCCACATTTCTGTTTCTTGTTTCATGAGCAGCAACTGGAGAGTTCTTCCTGCCTTTAGAGATGAAATGCAGACAAGCCTCTCTGAAGGCTGGTTTCCAGGGTATGTTTTGTATTGTCATAACCAGCTTTATGAATATGAATTTTAGTAGGCATCTTTTTAGATTACATTTGAGTGTTCTTTTTCAGTCTCTGACATCTTGGTATCTTTTTTTTTTCTTCGATTTTCTGGGAATTATGAAGGATTTAAGTAAAAGCTATATTACAACAAACAGTTTAGTAATGTGTTTACATAAAATTTTTATTCTTGTCCAATTCTTCTTGTCAACCCTGAGACAACATGTTCATGAAGTTTGGTATATATGTTTGAAAAGACAAAATTAGTCTATTTGTATTCTCTTTCTTGATGCTTTATATATAAAATCAGTGTTCTCTGATTTTCTTAATAGGTATCTGAAAATCAAACTTCAGTTTCTGTACTGCATACCAGGATCTAGTCCGTATCAACAATGGCAAATGTATGACATAACTTGATTCTTGAATTAGAAGGCAGAACGTAGAAACAGTATCTATATAGGTAAATAGTGAGAAGATAAATACTGAAAGTCTGTTTATAACTCAGTGTAGGATATAGAACAAATCTACAGTCTGAGTTATCTTACTAGAATGTTTGCCCAGAACAACATTAACCCTCTATTTTCTGACATGTACATTTGACACCTGATTTCATACTAGCAAGAAGAGATTCTGCATGTGGAATGCAAATTAAATGAACCAAGCAGTTACTGTATTACAGTCCTCTTTGGACACAGCAGACTGTTACACGATCAGAGGCATAAGGTGGCAATTGCATTACAGAAGAATTCTTTGGGAACATTTAAGTAAGCAAGATAATTCAGGAGAAACAGAGGGTATTATAATCAATCCCTGCCGTCAAGAAAGGAGTAGGTTGATTAACTATGAGGTACATCAGCCTATTCAATGTCATCTGTATAAATTACAAGATGGATAGGACTGAAGGAATAATAGAATGGAAAATAAAACACAGTAAGATGCAGCAACTGTAAAAGCCCAAAACTTGTAGAAAAGATACATAATAAAGAGAAATTTATGTGGAGGCCAGCAGTTGAATATATTTCTACTGATCATTTCTCATATTTCTGTCAGGAGTTTGCAGGTGTCAGCAACTTCAAATGTATTCACCTTTCTGTACCCTTTTAAACAGGCTGAAACCTGTATGTAAGCCTTCCTTTGGAGGCAAATTAAGATGTCATCCCAGAATTGACAAGCAGGTCTAGAGTGTTTTAAGACACCACAATAAAAGCTAAAAAAATTTGCTGTTTACTAAATGCATAAAGAAAAGGACAAATATTACATAGAAAAGAACTGGCTGTCAGAGCTGACAGATGGGATAAACCAGGCAAATTAAAACCTGGGGAGTCACTATATAAGCTATAGAGAACAGCACACTATTGTAGAAGGTGACCCTTTAGATCCGGTGAAAGCGTGTGGAGCAAACCCTTAGAAGGCTATTTTAGAAATTAAAAGCTGGTGAGAAATCTCATGTAGAAGATATAGGCCTGCTTCCTTTAGAGATGAATCCAGTTTTTTTTAAAGTATTATCCTGGAGTTGGTTGTGTCTGTTCCCCTTAATGGATATGGATTCATAAACTGCTTTGAAACATGATTTAAAGGAAGAGCAAAGAACAGTTACTGACAATATTCTGGGCCCCATCAACCTTTCCTTTTCAGTCTGAGTCATCTACCCCTGAGAAGCCTTGCTATTCCTCCAGCAGAATTGCTTTGTGTCTCCTCTTACAAATACTTCAGTTAATAGCGTAACATTATTGTTAAACAGCATTTTCTTGTTTTCATCAATGTTTGTTTCATCAGAAATTAGTCATGACAATCTGTTATTTTTAAATCATCAACAGTTTTTAACTTTGATTTAGTTCCATCTTTGAGACTTTACTTCATATCTAGGAGGAGTGTGCGTCTGAAATGGGGGCTGTTAACAGAACATCAGCTATCACTATCCCCTAATAATTTCTGATCTTAATAGTTCATTTAATTGAGGTGATGTTCTCTCTGTCTGGATGGTCATCAGCCTTATTTATCCACATAAGGAAGATAACTGAACTAACTTTTAGCATTCTCATTCTCTTTCACTCCTTTCCACCTTGTCCAAGACTTTAGCACAAATTGTGCGTGGGCAGTTTTATAATCATAATGTATCTGTGCCTGTCAAGTAGGTTTTCTGCCTTTCTGCTTTATAACCCCTGAGTTCTCCAAGGACCATCAAAGATGTTTCAGTGAGCCCTATCTCCTAAAATGCCAAACATCTGGTTTATCAGTGAGCAATTCTCAGACCTAAACACAACAAAAGCATCTAGCCTATGCTCACAATATTCAGGTTTTAAGGAACTTTTGCAGTTTTTTATTGTTATGCTGGGGTTTTCTTGGGGGAAGTGTTTGTTACATATCCTGCAAGACATTTTTGCATCTGCACTTTATTGCAAGCGAATTGAGGGGTGGTGTGTTTTGCTGCTATGCTGACTCCTGACTCCACTGAATGAGCTCAAGGAGAACCAGGCAGTGGCCTATGTTTTGAAAACCCTGCACAACATGATTCTGAAGCATTCTGATCTCAAGAACCCAAACAGTGCTCCAACAATCAGTGAAGAGCCTTGGGAATCAAGAACGCAAGGCTTTTCTGCTCTCAGCGTCTCAGACTAGGCAAGTCTTTTTCCTCTGTCCCAAATACATGTGCTCTAAGTGTGCTTTCATTTCTGGTGCAGTGGCTCACTCCTTAGAGACAGTATTATCTCTGATGCAAGAACTCATTGGACATCAGTGAGTTTTGCATAAAATCTTATGTAGAACAAGTCTTCTGGGTTTCAGTCAGGCAAAACTAAAACTATGCAATTTAAAGATATGAGGAAGTAGTGCAGGAATTAAGTGTAACATCATAAAGATTTTGTATCTCCTTTTATTATTGAATATAATACCTTATGATATATGATTTGGCTGCAGAGATGTTTGGAGTGCAGCTGAGAGGGCTGAATCTTGATTCCAAAGAACAAACTGAGTGGATTATACTCAGGTAGAGGCTCCCTCAATAGCATCCACCTTCTCAGTACCTGCTCTTTGGAAGGCAGATGTAGTATCCATCTCCATAGCCGCCTTCCTTCCTTGGCTTCTTTTGGGAAGCTCGTGCAGAGGACCATCAGGAAAGGGTAGAAATTTTGCTTTCTAGACATGTGGCAGCAATTTCTAGCACCAGCAGTATCAGAGGGAAATAAGTGTTTTCCTGAATTGTGATATTTTGTGACTTAAATCTGTTTGAGGGCATAATTTATTATATATTGTTACTGTGTTTTTTCTTCCATTTAAGACCTTCCAAGATCCTCTAAACCTTAGCTTGCCCAGTTGTTCCCCTGTTGCTGCTTATTTTAAGAACATGTATGACCCATCCTGAGACTGCATTAAGGAGACTGAGCTTCAGTCCCTTGCGCATCCATCTCATCTCAGACACAGCTGTGAATTTAGCCTTAGCCTTCCTGCTTCAGCTCATCATCCCTAGCGTGAGTATAACTAGATGAGATCTCTGGTTTATCTTACAGGGATTAAATGAAATAGCAGTTTTGAAATGAAGAGGATCTTTTAAATAGCTAGGTAAGGCCTTTCCCAAGAAGGCGGCATAATTCAATAGCAACTAGAATGTTGAATTCACTTTGCACAAGATTAGAAAATAAAGATCATGAGGGAGACTAAATCCCCCACACCCTGGTCTTAATTTATTTTAAACAGCAAAACAAATGAAAACCAATTAAGCTCATAAGTCATAGTGTGAACAGAGTCCAGAAAAATGTCTCTTCCAATAAATATGACAAATAAAAGTATTGGCATAAACTCCAAGGATTTATATCATTGGAACCACAATAAGGCTGCCTTTAGTTGATCTTGAGACATGACTCAAAATGTGAAGAATGAGAAGATAAATACAAATAAAGGTTGGGGTTTTTTTTATTCCTAAATGCTGAAAGGGTTATTTTTAACACAGTAAACATTTTCAATTGAAGTTAATGTTAGCCAGTGCAATTGGAAGGACTTTTCAGTGAGTGAGCACAACCAGCAGAAGTATTCAAGGTAATCTGTACTGAACTGTCATGGAGCTGGATATAATAGATTATTAAAATAGATTATTATACTAATCAGATTATAATAACCCAGAGCATGGTTCACAGTCTGCATAATCAGCTCTTGGTAATTAGTTCTGCATTACTGTTCCTTAGATATAACATTTCGTGAGAGAGAGAATTTATTGTTCAGAATATAAACTCTACGCTCGTTTTTTTTTTTCTTTATTGCAATCTAGGCTGTAATAGCAGAGTGATTGATGCACCGAGCAGCGGGGGCCAACTCAAAGAGCTTGTAACTGAGTCTTTCCTAAGAGCCGTTTAGTGTGAGTGCATCAAGGAATTATTTGTGCTCTACCAAATTGCTTAAACTTGCAGACCCTGTGGTTGTCCTTTCTGAAGGATATCATCTTTCTATGTAGGTGTGGGCTTGCTGTTACAAGGTGCTGCACTGGCATCCCAAAATCAGCGAAGGAGAATCAGCCATGGGCTTAGCTCTGGGCTTTTCCCTGTGTGCACCTTCATGAACTAATTTTGAGGCTTCGGACAGCAAAGGCTGAAAGGCCCATTCCAGAAAAATACAGCAAGCATCTATGTAGAACTACACCCATCTCAATGAGTTTTTGACCTGAAATACCTGAGATATTTTTTATCTTTTAATTAAACATCAGTGTCCAAATAACAAATACTGCCTGTGAAAGAATACTTTTACAAACATTCAAGTGATCTCTGCTAGAATAATTGGCCTAAAATCAAGCTGTAACTCGTGCTTTCAGGTAGATTGAATGATCTAGATTGATTAAAAAAATGGAGCTCCTTTTATTTTAGAAAATGATAAATGTTCATTTCATATTCCATGTTTTGGAAAATAATTGCTCATGAAATGTCATTCAGCTAATCTGAAATAGCTTCTGACAAAAATAAAAGGATTTGGCAGATAGCTTTAAGTTTATATTAGAGGGTGTTAAAAGTGCATATGTGTAAGGTAGTCATAGTCTCTGTAGCCTTATTTAAAATGAGATTTGTCTTGTCTTTTAATATTTCTAACTATATTGAATTATTGTATCCAGAAACCTATCCGCAAGTTAAATTGCTCGAAGTGTCCATGCCAGGCTGCCTTCTTCATTTTCTGGTAGCAATAAATTCTTTTATCTGAATCCCCTTATTCCTACTCTGATGACTGGTAATTGATAGAAGCATCTGGGGAAAATCCCCAAGCAAGAAGGGCCTGTGGTATTTTACAAGATTAATTTCCCTGGGTTCAAGGTTCTCAATGAGTGTGAAGTGCTATAAAATATGCTGAATTCAGAAGAACTTGGCTTTCTTATATAGAGTTGAGAACATGGATCTTATTTTCCATCACTTTGCAGTTTGTGTAGCCATGTACAGCAAGCACTGATGCAATTCTATTCCCATTCAGTAGCATTTGAGGCTGGCCTTGCACATAGAAAAAAGTCTAGACAAGGCTCTGGGTATTTGTTCCTTTGCAAGATTTGCTTCAATTTTAGTCCTGTAAATATCCCAACTGTTTTTTTAAATCTGCCCTTTAAACTTCTGTTTAATCCTGTTTTTTATTAAATCTTAATGCTATAGAAGATCTTTGATTTCTATAGAAATCAAAGTATTTAATTGGAGAAAATCATCCTATTCTAGTGATCCAGAATGCTGACATACAAATGGCTGTCTAAAAAGCTAGGAAAGGTACAAATAAAGATATGTAGAGAAAAAACCTAAAGCAAACAAAAGATTTGGCCAGCATGTTAAATTACAAGGGTAAACTTCAAACCCAGATGTTCCACCAAACCTTAACGGTTTTGTGAATTAAGGCAACCTCTTCAGTCCTGAAGGACTGACTATAGGAACATAGGAAATTTGAATAAAATAAATAGAAATGGAAAATCTATAAACTTTTGCTCAAACCCTGTACCAAACAGCACCTAGGTTTCAAAGAGATTGAAAAAGATATTGTTAGCTTAAAAATACAGTGTAAGATCTTGGTTTGTGCTTGAACTGGATGTAAGTGCTATGAAAATATCTTTTCATGTGGTGTTTCTGGTTTGTGGCTAACCAGGCACTACAGGGAATTTCATGCAACTCATTCCCATGAAACTGAAAAAGATGCCGTTTGTGGGCCAAGCTTCAGATATGCTATAAGTAAACCATGTAGTTTTGGAGCAGCATCCCAGATTTCTGAGCTTTCTAAAGTTAAAATAAGAAAAAAGACTGGAAATGATCTAGTTCTGGTAGAGTTCATCTTTCTGCCAGTGGCCCAGTGTTCATTATTATCCCTTTCCTATGATATGCCCGCTCTAATTTTAAACAGGACTTGTGATATAGTTGGATCAAGCTGAGCCATCAGAAAAATCTCTCTTCATCCTAAGTAGGCATTAAGGGTCTGCCTGTGATACAAAACCTGACACTTGGATGTTCTGATTCTGTGGGGGAAATTCAGATGCTTCGTATCTTTCCAACTAAGCATATAATTTCTCAGTCTTTTTGGTTTGTTCTAGCTCTTTGAAACAAAAACACGGATGATCTTCTGTCGAGCCTATTCGGTATTCACTTGGTTTTATTCATTTTACCCACAGTTTTCTAGAGTGCTGCTGTATAAATTGCTTTTGTTCATAATTTCAGTCCTGAATATGTATATCTGCTTTCTGTACGGATAAATATTAAGATGACTCTATTTGCATAAGAAGCCTATTTTCATATTTTTACTCCATCCTTTCACTGTCTTTAAAATCCTTATATATGGTTCCTCAATTAGGGCTGCTCTGACACCCTTGATCATCACAATGGTAGTTGTATAAAGTGAATAATTGGAAGTAGAAAAGGAGAGTAAAAAGATAGTTTTACTCTGACCAAGCATTTGATATCGCACAGTCAATTTCTGGATCTGGTGTAATCTCCTTCTGTGACTTTGAGCAAACTATTTAAATTTAGTTGGTTCACTTAGATGAAATAAGAGGAAGTGTGATGAATTATCTCAAGAAGAGAAATATTCCATAATAATTCAGTGCCTGTGAAATGGACACAATGATTGCTCAGCTTTTTTTTTTTTCCTTAACCATTCTTTTTAGATATTGGCTCTTCAGAGCTGAAACTGTGTGCACACAGTGCTCAGCATATTGGTATTTAACATGAATAAAGACTTGGAACTGAGATTTTAGTATATATGGCTGCTGCATCACTGGTTTAAATTAATTGGCAGTTAATTTATGATAGTGTTTTTAGAAGTCTTCCTGTTCCAATGCACATATTTAACAAAAAGCAAACAATTTCCCACACACACCTTTTAAATAAGATCCAAGGAAGCCACATTCTGGTTCCATTAATTCAATGGCGAAGTTCCCACTGAGTTCAAAGAGACCAGGAGTTGGCTGTTTATGTATAGATATCATTTTTTAAATAAAAGCAAGCAAAGCGAACTGAAAACAACTTGGACAGCTCACATCCTTGCTGGTTGCCATATGCCACAAATATTTTACTATTTGGTTTGTGTCCATTTCTCATCATAAATTTGAATCAGACATTTATTATTCAGCTTGCTAGTAGATCTTTGGAGAAGAAACTGTTATGCAAAATAAGTCACAAAGTTCTGACTAGAACTATTTTCCTAGTGATTTCATGTTTTTAGCTTGATCTCCTGTATACCATGTAATATGATAGGAAATAACATACAGTAAAGAAGCAGTCTCAGTTTTCCTCAAGTGGCTATGTGTTCAGTTTCTGTGATTCTTATAGGATTCACACACATATTTTACTTTATTATTTATTGTAACTTTGGTCTCTTGGATAAACTTTAGGAGAAAATGTATTTTTCTGTTGAAATCACCATGTCAACAGAAAGATTTAACTGAAACTGGCAAAGCTATTGCACTCCTACTAGTTTCTGCTGAAAAAATGTGTCTTCTTTTTCTCTTTCCCAACTGTTATTTACATAGACAAAAAGCTGGTATATTTTTATAGTGGTGACTTGTTCCTTCCTGACACCTCTGGAGGGAAATCTCATGCTCTGGAGTTTCAGAGTTATCAGTCTGGGACTCTTGGGCTCCTCAGATCTCAAAGCCCTATGGGAAATCGGTTTTCTTCACCACGTGAATCTTACTGAGTGCCCATTCTCATTCTTTATACTCAGAATAGTTTGCAGGGAAGACTTTAGTGACCAGGTGAACTGCCCAAATTAATTTGTTTAGTTTAACTTAATTTTATGGGAAACAAAGTCCTGGCCAGCAACTGAATGAGGGTGGAACCTTTCTCCAATCCAACAATATTTCTTTCACTTAAAATTTCAGAAAAATAAGAAACAATTCTCCATGAATCTTTGAGTTTTCTGTCCAATGGGTGAACTCAGCAATGAGTAATTTCACCCTGTAAAACACTTTAATGGACAGGGATACATGCGATTTTCTTCTTCTTTGCTGTCTGTATATGAGAAAGTTATACAAATCTCGCCAATAGGTAATTTTATATTTCATCAGGCTTCTGACAAGGCTGAGCACAGCCTCAACACTTGCACTTGATGAACTCAACATTCTTAGCCGTGGCTCTTCTTTGGATGTGATCCTTTTCACTATCAGATAAGCTAGAGTCTAACTCAATCTAATCGGACAGAGTTTGTTCTGTGAACAGAATGTATTTTCGGAGACTCTCCCTCCCATATTCGTCCATGCGTTTGCATAATTTCCAACCACAGTCAAAATAGTGCTGGCATT
Source organism: Scolopax mira (assembly GCA_004320125.1). Classification (NCBI taxonomy): domain Eukaryota; kingdom Metazoa; phylum Chordata; class Aves; order Charadriiformes; family Scolopacidae; genus Scolopax; species Scolopax mira. The sequence continues at coordinate 91,665 of BJBW01000387.1, forward strand.
GTCCAAAGAATGTATTTTGGTTTGCAGTTGTGTGCCGTGCCCAAACACATTATGTGTTTCAGCTTGAGAACCCAGTAAAAATCAACACTATAGATATATGAAGTTAGAATTAGATACCAGTAGTTCTGTTTGAATGATATCCACCCTGTTACAGCCTACCATGGAAATATTCTCTCAAAAAAGTTTTGTGACCTAGAGGAATGTTGGGAAACAATAGTTTTCTTTTGTTTTCATCAAATGGCCCTCTAAGAAAAGTATGTTTAAAAGCCTCAACCAACCAATGAAATAAAAGAAGCTTTTTTTTAAAAGGAAAGAAAATTGTTAATGTTAAAATCCAAATGAATAGAAAAAAAAGCATTGCTTTTAATTGTGGGAAATCTGTACATGTTAGATTTCTGAGGATATTTTAAACCTTGCCTCAGCCCTCAGCAAGCCAGCAAACTGCTTTATATAGCTTGTGTCAGAGGAGCTGTGTTAGTAATTGATGCTGGGCAACTGGAGTCTGCCCTGTCAGTCTCGTGATTGCTGTATTTGCTGGCCTGTGTGCATTATTAACGGTTGGATAGCAGTCCTCTGGTGTAACATACATTAAAGGGTGCTTGTGTTAATTACTAGGAAGAAGTAGGTGAAAGTAGATATTTGGAATGTCATTTTTTTTTTGTCATCTGAAGTCGATGAATCCAAGCCTAGCGAGTGCTGTAACCTATAATATCCATGTACCACATAGTTGTACGCTGCAATTTGCACAACGTCTGTAGCCATCTACAGCAATTCTATTACATGGGGTATGTTACTATGTATGCTTTAATTTATCTTTAGATTTTTCAATATTTTACCATGTTCCCACCGAGGCAGAGGGATTGTCAGGCTCTCAGTGAAAAGAACAGAGAGGAGCCCCGTGTTCCCATTCTTCAGTGTGTGGTTGATAAAAAGGTGCAATCTAGCTGCAATCTCATTTATATACAATAAGTCAAGGAGGAGAGTAGATTACTGCTGTCTGGACTGCCCAAGGCTAGAATTAGTTTCACTGTTCCTTCTATTAAATTAGAAAATAATGTGATTGTTGTTATGATTTCAGTCCTTGAAGGCAGAGAATAAAGAGGAGCTAAAAGCAGTAGAAGTGGCATGTGGATTTAGGGAGAAACAGTGTTATAATAGCCTTGATTCTTCCAGCGTAAGACATGTGTCTGCAATACAGATTACATCTAATAGCCCTCAGTATTGTGTCAAATAGCTACTCAGTACACCTGAATGTTTACATTTTGCCTTCAGATGTTTTTGCGTGTGATTTATCTTTTTGTCTTCTCATGCAAGTTCTTGTGATGGTTATGTTACGCTCCTTAAATATTGCTACTAACAGCAAAGGAGAAGATCCTTACAGTGGTGCAGACCAAGGGACTTGCATCATTTTGATGCTTGAGTAGCCTCTTCCTTTCTTCGGGAGACTCAAGTGGGGATGATGGTCACGTCTTCACATGATGCAGGATCAGTTTCTCTGGTTTCTCTTGTGCGATGTGCGATGCCAAAGCTCAGTGCAGACAGTTGAAATGTTCTCCAGCAAGACTGCAAATTCCTCTTCGTTGAAAAGTAGATTGTACTTTTGAGAAGAGGGTACAGATGGCACCCACAGGGGAGATTAAGAAGTAAGAAGGGCCATTGCATACACCAGTTGCTTTTCTGATCTGACTCTTACACAAATTCCTTCTTTGAATACACCAACTCACATTCATAAGAATTAGGTCAGCCTTTCTGTGGGTCAACCAAACCCCAAATACTAGAAAACAGTGCAACCTAAAAAAAAAACAAAAAAGGAGTTAAATGTACCCTGGAAGAGGGCCTCACCTTTGTGCTGTAAAGGGCTCTGGTGCTGGGACGATCTTGTTGGCCTGGAAGCACTTTCCAGTAATGAAATCTGGCAGAATCTAAAGTCTCTGAGGGTGTTAATGAGGAATTCTGCTGGCCCTATAATGGAGACAATGATCCAAAACCCCTTTAAATCCAACGAAAGACTGTAACTGGCTTGAATGGGTTTGGCATCAAGCCATGAATTCTGTAATGATGCTCACTTTATAGGCAGATCGGGTTGGACATATAGACACTTGTTGATTTATGTTACAGCTCAGTCTTGGTTACCGCTGCACTCAGCCTTGAAGCTCCTTATAGGTCCAGTGCAACATAAAGAAATTAAGCATGATGATGATAAATTTATGTTAAAACCCCTTGCATTAAAAAGTCATACTGAACGTCCTTAATGACCAGATTCTTAAAAGCTACTTTTACAGACAGCAGACTTTAAAGGTTAGGTATCTCTAAAACTCACTGACCCACTTGAGACATCAGATGTGGCCTTTTGATTCTGTTGCTCTTCCTGCTCTCCTGAGGTTGAATGTGGAAAGGAGAGTTTGCTGAGGCAAACAATGAGAAAAGAAATCGGAACAGAAGTCCAAAAAAAAGTCTGGTTGGATCAATATTTTGCTGGTGGGAAATAAGCAGAAATGAATCACTACTGTGTAAAAAAGAAATAAGAGGCCTGGATGTGTTACTGAAGTCTTTCTGCAAGTGCTTAGACAATTCCCTGAGCTCCCCTTTGCCCTCCACTCTGTGCACTTAAAATGTACCCAAAGTGTACTGGGTAGCACCAGAGCCATCTGGCTGTTGTGCAACACAGTTTGAAGAGGCTTCAGTCGTAATCCTGTTGGTAAATTATATTTCAAATGGGGTTTTGCTACTTTTGAAAATTGTTTTTTCTTTCATTCTTTTAATGTGAAGTACTCTTGGATTATAAACCCATCATATACATGTTCCCTCTTTCCATCTTTCCGTCCCCTTCCCCAGGCTCTTCTGCTTTTGATTCTGTATAGCACAAGGAGACCATAATGAAAGACGGGCCATAAACTAGAAGATTGCCTTTAAATTATATTCCTTTTCTTTATATTGAGGCTCAAGGCTGTTTCACTCGGGTGCTTTAAACTTCTGATTTATTAGTGGGTGCAACCCAGGCTATCCCCTACAGTGATCATGGTCTCCACTAGGTAAATGGCAGCCTTATGGTACAGTTTTATGAGAGTGCTTGTGTGATGTTCCCAATAATTGCAGCAAAGCCTTTTGTGTGCGGGGCAGTCCGAGAATTCCAGTGATAGCATTGATGCCCCTGATAATTTACTGTGCTGAAGAAAATCTACATCTCTAGGGAAGGCTGGTTTTCCTCTTTCTCCTACTTTCCATTTTTAGAAATACTTGATTTGGAATTGCTTATAACTATTGCTTATGAGTTTGTGAAAAAGCCTTTCCTCTGTGTAAGAAATTACTTTGCATTTTTTTTAATGAACCTTTTTTTAAGTATTCCTAAATAAGCAGTAGATGATATAGACATGGGATAGATATATGTAGCACGTGTCATTTTTGTTTATGAGGATACTAGAAGTTCTTAAGTTATAAGTAATGGTTGGAAGGAGTCTCTTGACTTATTTGGACTGTGTATCACTCTGTGACAGGTTAGCCATCATCCCTTTTTCAAAAAATACATTTATTTTTAAGGCTGTCATCCACTTCTTAAAGTATTTATAAACTATAAAAAGGAGGTCTTAATTGGAAGTGTTGCCCCATTGGAAATATTCCCATGAACACTAGCAAGAATGTTTCCAAAAATAATGTGTTTAGCAAAAGAAGGAAATCTCCATGCTCCATGGCATAAAGCATCCTGAACTAGTACTCAGATGACACTGACATAGTTACTCTAATGTTCTGAGACACTGTGTTCCTAAAACTAGACCATCTTTCTTCTTAATAACTCTTAATCACAGCAGAACAGGAATATCGTGCCTTGTACCTACTGAAGTCACTGGGAGTTTCCCTACTGGGTTCACTGGGGACAGAACGGGTGCCTCTGAGCCCTATAAAACTATTGTCATGCAGCAGTTTGCTGAAGGCTTTTGATTTTTGGTTTGTAATTTTTCTGAAGTTCTATGGAACTATCCTAGGAAATTAAATTGTGCAGACAGCCATTTCTGTTTGTGTATGATTACAGTTTTATTAGATCTAAATAAATTTCCCCTATTTATGCAATATATTTTACTTAAAGAAAAAGCACAAAAAGGAAAGATGTAAATTGATTTATGAGGTGCCTGTGTCACAGGAGCTTACGGGAATGTGACACTCTGGTATGTTGCTTAACTACTGGCCACTGCATCTTGTCAAGAGACTCAAAAGTCCAGGTTCCCATACAGTGACATTTCACTGAAGTGCAAGAAAGAGAAAGGAAGGGAAATGAAGCAGCATTGCCATTGAAGGGAGTACATAAGATTTCTCATTCCTTGCCCATTTTAAATTGTTGTGCTAAGTAACTGACAAGCGAGTTTGGAGCTTTTGCGAAGCTCTAATGACCATAGCTGCATTCCTCAAACCATTAGATCAGTTTCCAGAGGGACACATTGCTGGGTTTGGGAATGACATGGAAAAATCGAGCTCCAGACAAACAGCGCAAACTGGGAGCTGAGTAATTATGGAGGTACGCAAATTTACGGCAGAAGATTCCTTAATGTGGCACTTTATGATAAGCCCAGATGCATCAGGCGTCAGGCAGTAATACCTTACTGGGCTGTTTCTCTTCCTGAGCTCCCTGCAGAGCGTTGCGAGTTTGCTTCGCCCCCTCTTTTGTACACTCACACACAGCTATTTTGGTGGAATGTTCATGTAAATTTTTAGCTGAGGAAAAAGAGGAAAACTTGGTGTTATTTACAAAGTAGTGAAAGACTGAACGGTTGAATATACCCCTACTTTCATCCTGGTTATCCTGAAAAAAGCACCCCATATACTGAAAATTCAGAGCTTCCACAAATACAGCCTTGCAGCTGCCTTTGTGCTGTTCTGCAGCCCCAGGGGCTCCCTGGACAGCAGGGCGCTGTGCCCTGGCTTCCTGTGTCCTTGGGGTGCTGGCAGAGCAGGGGTGGCTGTGCCAGTGCTGCAGCCTCCTGGTGCTGTCCTTGTCACAGCAGAGCCAGGGGCCCTGCCTTTAATTATGTTGGCTATTTTAATGTTGGTAGTGCATCAGCAAGAGCATCTCTGTCTGCATTATGTCTAGAGACATACACAAAGCTCCACTAATTTCCATTTTCGTAGAATCATTGAATGGTTCAGGTTGGAAGGGGCCTTAAAGACCATTTAGTTCCAACCCCCCCTGCCCTAGTTGGAGGTGGGAAGTGGGTTACCTCCCACCAGACCAGGTTGCTCAAAGCCCCATCCAACCTGGCTTTGTACCCCTTCACGTAAGGGGCATCCACAGCTTCTCTGGGCAACCTGGGCCAGTGTCTCACCACCCTCACAGTAAAGAACTTCTTCCTAATATCTGATCTAAATCTCCCCTCTTTCAGTTTAAAATCATTAACCCTCATGCTGTTGCTACATTCCCTGATAGAATCTCTCCCCACCTTTCCTGTAGCCCCTTTAGGTGCTGGAAGGGGCTGTAAGGACTCCCCCAGAGCCTTCTCTTCTCCAGGCTGAAAAACAAATTCAATGGCTTAGTCTTGTATTACTCAACTTTGTAGTCAGAGGTAATGGACCAGGCCTAATTCCAGACTGGTTCTCAATTTGTTGGATGTGGCTGATGCACAAAGCAAATAGTTCTGGCCCCCTGGCATTTCCTGTGACTGAAAAATGACACTAAATGAAATAGTTGTTCAAATTTTATCCCCATTCATGCAACAGACTAAAAGACAACTCATATTTGGCAAATGTACGGGAATGGGAGTAAAGATTCAAATCAGAAGAAGAAAAATGTAAATGTTCTTGAGAGAAGTTATTTTGCACAATGAAAAGAGGAGAAAGAAAAAAAGGTAATGGAAACCCATGAGCTTAATCCTAGGAAGATGCCATCAGGAGAGTAAGATAACTTAATGGGATATTAAGGTCCGGGTTTTGCAAGAGGGGGTATTACATCTCTGCTGCTCAAGAAGCATTGCAGAAGAGTACTTTTGTCTGAAGATGAGGGTTAATTTGAGGCCCAGTGGGTACAAATCCGGGTTGTATCTGAACAGTCCCACTCCTACCCTTGTCTTCCTTGCCATGGGTTCCTTGTCTCATTTTTTGAGTGTACTGCTTAAGACAGCAGCTGTAGCTTATTCATGTGATAGAAAACTTGCATTTTGCATTGAGGCTTTCTTTATTTCAGAACATTTTCACTCTGTGGCTGTATATTTGCTAGAACTGGAACAAGTGAAGCAGTGGACCACCCAGACTTTGGGGAGAGAAATCAGGGGAAGAAAGTGAACCTGGGTTCACTGGGTACTTAAGGAGGTATTCAGATGCCCAGCTGTTACCAGAAAATGCAGTATTAGGCTGTGTGTGAACACAGGCATCTATAATGATCTGGGCAGACTTTAGTTTGATTTCCACTGTGCAAAGCATAACGAGATACAGGAGTCATATTTTAGTCAGAGACATTGCCGTCTAAATAGGTAGGATAATGATTGTGAAACTAAACACATAGAGACAGGAAAGTAACTGTAAAAAGTCACATGGTGAATGTGAATTTGGGAATAAGACTAAGTGTCCTGAGTCCAAGTAATTTTTTTTATTATACAGAATAAACATTCCCTTATCTCACCTAGTGGGCCTGAATATCTTGGCCTTAAGGAAGCATACATTTTTTGCAATATTTTCCAGTCTGGTTACAACAGTCTTATCGTAGAAGGACTGTGCACTCTATCTTTCTGAAAGTCTTTGTCATAAGCTGTGGCATTGCAACTGGAATGTTTATTGTACTCTGTCATTATTTATACTCCATTGCTTCCATTGACTGCCTGTCCCACCCGCTCCCTGGAGATTAGCAGAGTCAGGGAAAGGATAAATGCTTAGCAGCTAGTCAAGGGATGTAAGAGCTGAAAGGGTCAATATAAAACAAAGGCTGCCACATATAATTCACAAAGAATGTGAGGCATTGCTTTTCAGAGGCAACATTCACATAGACTGGATTTTAATGAGAATGGAAAATGCTAACATATAAATCCAGTCCCAGAAAAAAATAGTAGCAACAAACCGTACTGAGTGGTAAATATTTTTACCATTAAGCCTGGTACTCTGTTTCTGACGTGAATTATTAAAACTCTCCCGAAAGCTTTTAGTAAATCACATCTTCAAAGCACCCTTTAAAACATGGTCCTTTGTTTGGAAAGAGATGTTAGCAATGATGACTCTACAAATGTACAATGATGAACCAACTGAATATTTTACAAAATGTTGATTTTTTTCAAAGTGTGTAATGCAAACCTGATCAAACTCTCACTGAAGCTGATGAAGGGGCTTCTGACATCTGAAGAAGCTGGTATTTTCCTTCAGGAGCACAGTTTTATTCATATAAGCATACCTATGTCATAAACCAGAGTCCTATTAAGTTACCTGCTGTGCACGCACAAAAGGATTTTTGTGCCTTGAAGATCTGGCTTCTTGGGTGCTCACGTAGCTCTTGTTGCTTTGCTGTCACCTCTGTTCCTCCTTACCAAGGGTGTACGTGGGAGCCAGGACTGTGGAGCCAACTCTACTGGAGCCCTGGGTAAAATCTCACTGGTTTAACAGGGCTCCCAAAGGAGGTGCAGGGAACCTTCCCCAAGACCAGCAGCCCTGGTCCCCATGCCATATTCCTGTTCCCATGGTACCCTCTGTCTTTATCCTGCTTCATGGGCAGTTTTCAGCCATGTCAGACTTCTTGCATTCCCAGACTAACAAAGTTATCCATTCCTAGAAGCTAATTTTGTTCTTGGAGGTGAAGCACAGGGCATTGAAGTCTTTATAAAAAGTTAAAAGCATTATTCCCAGTTATCCCATGAACAGTCCGTTATTCCTGCTACTATCATGCAGAGCACATGAAATTTTAATGTTTCACTGCTCCAGGCTGTTTAAGTCCTTGCGCTCTTCAAAAATAAGGACACAGGATTTGTTTGGCTGTTGTGCAGGAAAATTAGGACATCTTTGTGCTTTTTCTTTTGGTCTACTTAGAAAAAGTAATGTGTATTGATTCTTCACTTGGAAATCTGTCTGGGGATAACTACTGTGTGCTCCTTGTGTGAAAAATTACCTGAATAGTTTCTAAAGACTCCTCCATTATAAATATGAGTGAATATTGATTGATTTTTCTTATATCTTTCAGTCTTGTAGGAAACAGAGTTGTTTGCTACTTCAGACTTCATTTGTGTTTTGGCGAAGAAGTGTGTAAAACTGAAATGAAAAAGTGCCAGTGAGACTTGCCATTGCTGCCGGGCTTTGCAGCTTCGTGGTGTTTTCGAGTTTGGTGCAACTTTGTGCTCGTTCTTGTTATTTGTAGGTACTGAACCTCTGTTTTATGGAGTTTCAGTTTCATCTGAGCTTTATGAAATCTAGGCATAAAAACCTGTGTATGACTTCTTTGGGACATGGTTACTGTTGACATGGGAGCAGACACTCACGGGCACTGACCGTCTGTCTGTCCTGCTGCCCTCTGTGGGCAGTGTGGCACAACCCACAAAGTGCCCAGCTCCTACCCAGACAGTGCTGTGCTGTCCCCATTTCTTGTTTCTGATTTAAACTCTCTCTGCCCCAGTAACATGGGGATTATGAATCACAACTGCAGTTTAAATGTTCAATCTGAGTGTCTTGAATGGTTCACGTCTGATGCAAATGTTTCTCTTGTTAAAAAAAAAAAGCAAAAACAAAACATCAGGAGGAAAAGTCCAAGCACTGTTTGGAAACTAAAATTGTGGAAATATTACTTAATGGGAAAAGTATTCTTAAAGCTGATACTACTCTGTGCATCCCTTTAAGGGATTATGCTTTGTGCCTGCCTTCTGGTCCTTGTCACAGCCTTTGTTGTTGCCCAGACGTTGTTTCCTGTTACAGAGCTCTGCATTGGGCCTGGACAGTTGTATGGCAAAGGGAAATATTTCTGCCTATGTCAAAATAGTACAGGTGAATGGTGGGAAAAAAAATCTTTGCTTTCCTCTCCCATTATGGTTCTGTTGGATTAGAAAACGTGTCCATTTTTAAACAGCCTTTTCAGTATCAATCAGAACAGTTGTTTTACTGTAGTGGTGCTTTCACATGAGCTAAGAAAAATAGAGGAGATTAAGAAAGAGTGTATAGGAGAAACATCTGCTTCTCATTTTAGAAAAGCAATAAGTTTTTAATATAATAATGCAGAGTAGCAGAAAAAGGCACAGCAAAATGAAAACAAAAAACCTCAGGAAAAGACAATGTAATTTATTTCACTAAGCAGTTTTGGAAAGTTATCATGAATTTGTATCAGCATGACCATGAAATCTACTTTATTATGCTGATTATAAGGAAGGTAGGGAAAAGCTGAAACAGTATTTCATTCATGTATCCAAGACGGCCGGTAAGCTCCTAGCAGTGTATATGACTGGAATTTTGCAAGGCTGGTGGGTGGTTTGCACAGACAAGTTTATAAATATTTGGCTTTATTTGTATTAAAAGTATTGTTTTCAAGGAGCATAGGAGTGCAGAAGCAGCATAAAGCAACAGTTTTGGACCAGAGGAATGAACATAATACCCAGTTACGTTAAAAGCCAGCCTTGGCAAGTAGTATCTCACAAAATTACTTCCTGGAAGAACCAGGCCAAATGCACAGGTTTGGAGTAGTTTTGTATTTTTAGTTTTGCTTTATCCATGCTCAAAGTTGACTTTCAGCATGGCCCATCTAACTCAGACTGGGTTAAAACAGATCTGAGCACAAAAGGCATAAATGAGATGCTCTCAGCCATCTCTACTTCAGATATGTCTACTGATGAAAACAAAGGTATATCTCCTTTTATTTATTTATATGCCAGTCCAATAATTTCTTCTTTAGCCCTGACAATCAAGCTGGGTTTCAATTTCTGCCTAGTGTGAAGTTCTGGTAGCTCAGAACGTGTGCTGGATAGGAGGGGAGATGGGGAGAGTAGAAAAGCTGCTCTGCATTACATTAAAACAAAATAAAGGTCTTTTAAGCAATGAGTAACTGCTTCAATACGGGCACCTTGAGTGAAATAACTTGCATTTTAAATTACCTGATTTAAATTAGATCTCTTTGGAACCCAACTGTATTCATTAAATTTGGAGTGGTAATATCTAGTTGGAGGTTATGCCCTGAGTCTGTTGGAGGCAATGTGGAGTGTCCCAACAAGTTTGATGGCACTGGCTCTGCGTAAACAATTCTATCAATTACACACTGGAAAGAAACTGCCTCTTACTTGTTCTCTTGTTTGAATTGACTTCTTAAAACTCAAAAAAGTGAGAAAACATGACCCAGGTGTTTCAGTATCGGTGACTTAACTTTGCACTCCTCAGTCTATCCTTAGATGTCTAAATCGTGCAGGTTTAGAGGGCTGTGTACATATAAATTATTTTCTTACGTACGGATATAACTGTTGAACTGTAAGGACATATCAAAACCATTTGACTGCTATATTGCTAATTACTTAAATGAGGCTATTTGTAGAGAGAATATTAATATTTTCACTTTGTTGCTCTTTGGAACAGAACTATGCTTTAAGGGGCATGAGAAACCATTTTTTCACTTAAGCATTAAGGCAGCTTTTCATACAGATCATTAGTTCAGTCCTGTGTTTACTGGTGCTCACATAAGGAAAGGCTGCCAGACTGAGCCCCATTTCTCACTGGCTGTATTTTAAAATTTTTAAACATCAAATATTTACTGATGTAACTTGGTTGCTGCCCAAATTTAATTTCAGAGATCCTTATCCTACAGTTCCTATTTGTGCATGCCTTCTGTTGAAATCAGCTCCATGCATCTCTCATGGAAATGAACCTTCTCCTCTCTGGCTATTTTTCAGGCTTTCTGTGCTTTCCATTTATTACCGTTATTTACAATATTGTGAGTATTATTAATCCAGATTGCAGTCAATGGGAGTTTGGCATGGCGTTACACTGCAGTGCTGCATCTTCAATAGTTTTGGCTTCCAAGCTGGAAGAATGTGGCATACGACTACTTATCACTGCCCAGCATTAATAAATGCATATAAAACACTCACTGTGCCCATATGGACCCAGACCAAAGAGAAAGAAAAAGGGAAGAAATATATTGTTACATATTTGAGATCCTTGAAACTGAGGAATGTATGAAAGCATAGTCTGCAGAGGGTACGTGGCTTAGTGAGACTGAGCAAGGTACTTTGTGCTCCAAAATTCCTGAGTCCAGGCCTCAGCGCTGACCCACTGGTGCTCTGCTGTGTAGCTGCCCGAGGGATCAATGTGAATGTAACTTCTATGTTAGGGTGGGAATTTTTTAGCTGTAAAATTGAAGAAAGGCCATTTGGGAGCTGTGCATGTATGTTTTGGGAGATTATAATTTTAACTGCAGTTAGTTTCTGTACTCAAAATTGTAGCTTTCCTTAAGCAGTTTGGAAAATCTAACTTTTGTGCTATTTAGCACCCAAAACCAGAGAGAAGAGCTCTTATGCTTTTAACACTGTTATGGCATTGCATTTAGAGTACATTTAGCAATCACTGCCCCATTTTTCCAGGTTTCATGAAGCTTACCTATGTGGAAGCAGACAACTGGAAATGGATCAATGAGATGAGATGAAGAAAGATGAGCACCAAATAATAGTTTCAGTTTCTGTAGATCATGAGCAACTGTTTTACAGATGCACAGTGCCTGACAGCCCACACTGAGATCTGCAGGTGGTCAGATGTTGCCTTGGCAGCTGCTGGATGAAGCCCTTTTTGGTCAGTGCCCTAAGAAGGATGGGATCCTGTTAAGAGGACAGCATTTTTATTTCAAGGGATGTAGACTTGCTAGTCTAAGAAAATTAACAAGATCTTCTGATGTTGTAAACATTCAGAAGTAATCAAATTTTTTACTATGCACAATAATTAAAGGGAAAAAAGTACCATGAGAATATTTCTCATCTGTTTCCCCCTCTTTCTTTCTTTATGAAGATGAGATCTTGTAGAACAGCCAAGATGTTTTTCAGTCTGTTGCTCATGAGTTTTTTCATTAATTTTTTTTTTTGTGATCTCACACTGCTTGCCCAGTACAGCAGCTGTTAAACAGAGAACTCTGAGAAGTGGGAAAGGCTATTGGTGGAGCATTCAATTAACAATATTTTTGCAGAAAAATATTCATCAACTATTTTTAACCTCTGGCAAAGGAAGGATCAAACCCAATCTATATTCAGTTACATATGGCAACCTTTCTAGTTTCAGATGCCTTTATAGCCTCTGATATTGCACTGCTTTTCTCCATTATGTAGTTGTCTGCCAGTCTTCCACCTTTTGTGATATCATGGATTTTTAATTTTTTAACTGTATGATTGTACCATTAAGAAATACATTCATCAAGCTTTCATGTTAACCCTGGGAGCCTGCAGTATTTTGCTCATTGCTTCAGTCAGCTGCAGTGGCATAGCTCTGTTCACAACAATGGAACAACTGAAGGTCTGGCATATAATTCCCTAATGATAAGCTAAATTCATTTTTGCACAATTTATAACCTTTTTTTTCATTACCTATTTTCATTACATATGAATCAGTCTTATTCATATGAATTCATATGAATTCATTACATATGAATTTCATTACATATGAATCAGTCTTAGGGTGAATCAGTCAAACAGACTCTAAATTAAAGTAGTTGAGTGATCTAAGCCCAAGGTCTGTTGCAATGCAATGTTTTCTCACAGGTTGGAAGATAACAGTCAGTATAGCCACTGTAGAAAAATGCGATCTTTCTTTCTGTCTTTTTGCAGGGAACTGAGTAGATTAATGTACCTTAAGTTTTAATTTTCTAGTTAATTAGGAGAAGTGAATTATATAAGGTAAGAAGGAAAGTTAATAAACCATGTGGTCCTGTATAGGTCATGCCAACAGTCAGGATGGTGGTGTAAGGACAGGAAATCCTTCTATTAGAAGCATTGGTTTAGTCTCTAATTTAATCCATAACTCAGAATCAAAAGTGCTTTTAGTTCATACACCTCTAAGAATCTTTCGGTAGGGCTGTGAACTACACAAAAGACACAAGAATACAGACAAGAGGTTTGTCGGTCTTAGTGTCTTTTCTTGCCACCTTCAAAATAATCCATGGTATTTTTGGAAGTTAAGAAAACAGGGCTTCAAAATCTCTGAATTAGACAAAGTGCTGTATTTTGTAAACAGAGACAAGTGAACTCCAAATTCAAATTAATAGGGCAAATTGTCATCTACTCTGGATGAGAGGAAGTCCAGCACCCAATACATTGAGGTCAGAGCTATTGAGTTTAGATGAATGGCAGATCTGACCTACAGATTTGTCCTTCACATTGGAGAAAAATAAATCTTGAATTGGAAGGTACACACCTTCCTCCCTTGGTGGCCACCACTATGTATCTAAATACTTGCTTTTTAAATTCAGGGGAGGAGAAACAAACTAATCACATAAAGGTTCACCCCACCCTCTCTTTGGCTTCCCTCCCTTGGCAAGCCTTCCCAGGAGCAGCTGGCTGATTGTTTTTCTTCTCCAATTTTGTTCATGACATTTCCTACAACTGGGGTTTCCTGAGGGTTTCCAGCAGTCTGTTCAGCCCCCTACACTTCTTTTTTGGCCTGCTAACCATGGCCTTGTGCCTTCTTCCCAGTAATGCAAGTACTGTGTTCCTACGACACATCCATGCATATCCTCTATATGCTCTCAACACATACAGTGAGTTTCTCTGGTTTGCTTGTAAATCTGACTAATCTACCAAGAGTCAGTGGTTAGCGTAAGGGATGCTGAATAGAGACGGTCCTTCCTCAAGATACCTGTTCCATCAGACAGACATAGAGTTTGCACTGTTTTTCAGTGACAAGAGGTTGTTTTCCTCTTTTAATGTCGTTCTTTTTTGAAGAAGCTGCACATATGTCCAGGCAGAAGGACTGATATAAAAAATCTAGATTATGGAGAATTGATGCACGATCCTGGATTACTTAGCGTGCTGGTACTTTCCTTCTCCACTCTACTGAAAGCTGCATAAACTGTCCTTTCACAGGCTTTTATAAACACTGAAGTCACTTAATCTTTTAGTGTAAAAGCCTACTTGTATATTAAACTTTCTGTTATCAATGTCATTGAATCAATATCCTCAGTGCTACAGGATCCAAGTCACGTACAAGCTGTCACACACAGTTTAACTTAAGAAGTGCAGTATTGAAGTACAGTCAGTTCATTTTTCATAGATTAGAAAGTACTTTGAAGTAGAGCTGTACAAGATCAGAGAAGGTTTATTCCTCATTTTAGCCAGTTTCTTATATGTTGAGGAGCTTTCTATTCCAGTGACAGTTTTGTTGCAGAACTTCAATGAAGTCTGAGAAGATGAGTATTTTATGCAGTTACCATAAATGGCACTGGAAAGCCTTGTGAGGCCTACATTGTGTGTGTTAAAACATGGGACATATTCATTAAGAGAAGTCAATAGGCAAACTGGTATGGACCCTTCTTGTATATGCATTATTTATCTATTCTTTCTCCTTGTGGGTATGTGTTCAATTCTGGACAGTTCAGAGACTGTATAGCCCCACTTAGTGTAGTTATTTGTCTGATGAGTGACATCTGTGTTTAGAGTTAAAGATGGAGAAAAACAATAGTTTGTCTCTTGCCAGAGATACTTAATTGAGGGTGAAACACACATTTGGGATTTATTTATGTAAAAAGGTACACAACTGAAGTGCTATGTCCTCTTCCAACCTGACCCTCTGGTGCCCTTTCCATTTAGTGTATTAAGAATTGAGATTTATCTAGGCATACCTTACAAATCTGAAATGATAGTCATTGTATAATCTTAGCTATTATTACGGCACATCTTTTTTTCCTATCTCTTTTTTTTTTTTAGTCACTGTTTGTCTGTCATACAAGTGAAGTAATTTGTAATACAAACTGACTATGGATTCTCCCAGTTGCTTGCTTCAGGAAAGCTATAGACATGATGGACATAACATTATACAGTGTAATGGGCAAACATTATGCTACGTGCCCCTTACTGCTGGTAAAACAGAATGAACTCTGCCAGTAACACTTTAAATTAACTGAAGTTGCAGAAGGCAGTTTTCCAGTTGTGGCTTATGGTTCATCAGTCTTCTGCAGTTTCTGAACTAGTTCTCTCAAGAATACTCTGAGCAACAAGAGGTGGGATTAAGGGAAGGAAGCAGTTTCTCAAAGACACTCCATATTTCATAGGTGGTTTGTGATTGGGAAGGTGTGCAGGACCCCTGCTGTTGTTAAAGGTGAGGCTTATGGTGGGGCACTTTCTGAAAGGAATGGGAAGTTAAGGATTGATGAATCTAGCAGGAACATACCACTTTGATACTGAAGCCCTGCATGGAGCCTTCATAGGGCACCCAGTGATGGGGAAGGGCTTTCACGGATGAGGAAGGACTCCTCTGTATTAATTAACATCATATACTTAGTTTTGTTACACCTCTCAGTACACTTGGAAAGAGAGTGGCTTGAGGGCTGGGGGTTGAGCAGATTTGGGCTTATATCAGTGAGATATTTCCTGGTGATGGGGGATGTGAATCTTGTCCCATTATCAGTCCCCGTGTGGTGTGCTTGTGATGGTGTTAGGTTTTACTGTTTGCTTTGCTCCCCTCATGGGGAAAGGCTGCAGGATGTTACCACAGTCAAAGGGGAAACCGAGACCCTTGGGAGATATATGACAGTCTTTTCTCTTTACAGAGTTCTGCTTCTGTGGGTCCCTGACCTGCAATCTCAGCTGTTTCTATCCTGAAGGCTTAGGGAAAACAGTGTGAATCAAGGAACTAGACATTTTGTCCAGGGATGTTGCTCAAGCAGATAAGAAAATTCCATTTATGTTATCCAGAGATGTCAGTTAAGAAGTAAATGGCCTTATCTACAGCTCAGCTACTTGAAATCTAGTATGAATGTGTGAATGCCCTGGGTTAGGCAGAAATGCTTTATTATCACTTAAGGAGGGAACTGTGCTACCTTGTGCCTGACACTTGTTGTTGGACTTGTGGGCGAGGAGAAGGAAAATTGCATCAGGGACTTCATGTTCTTGGTGGAGTTTCAGCATGATGAGGTGGTGGGGTTTTTTTCCTTCTTTCTCTAAAACAAGGAAAGCAATACTTGGTTATCTTTCGACTTGACAGCAGAATTGTGTTGCAATAATCTGAGGGCTGTTAATTCTCTCAAGGTTTTTTTTTTTTTTTGCGTTAAAGGCTCTTGCAATTAAACAAGTGCCTTAAGGTAGGGTCTAACACAATGTGGATTTGGGGGATTTACATATTAGAAAGAGATGAATCCTGGAAATCATCTGGTTTGCATATTTTGTCTCTAACAAACTATTATTTTTCACTCCAATACAATTTGAATTATTTTGTCAAGAAACTGGTGTAGCAGAGTGGAGAATGGAGTCTTAAGGCTTCCTGAATGGAGAAGATTGGGTTAGTTGCTGAATCTGTTTGTAGAAGATAGAAATTAATGTCATCATAATGCTAAGGTGTATTAAAATAAAATCTTGAATTATGGCATTGCTCTTTCAGTTTGATTGTATGTTTTAAAATAATCACTATTGTGTAAAGAAAAATGTCTGTGAGTTGGTCATTTTAATGCACATATTTCAGTGTTATTAATCCTAAAATGTGATATTCTTATTACCCAATTAGAACAAAGCCCAATGAAGCCAAATATACGGTGAAGAATAACGCCCCAATCCTAGAAAGATGAACACACATATTTGTACATATATACAATAAATAATCCTGTTTTGCTATTTACTTAAGTGGGACACAAATTTCTCACTCAAAGTGACATGATTTTAATCCCACTGTGTAAAAGTAAGACTGAATACCAGCCTTTGCACGTTTGGAGTTTGTGTTAAAGTCACGAAAACTGACAAAATTTGCTTTAGATATGTTGTGTTAATCTAGATTAAATCTACTGAAGTTATTATAACGATGAGAGTTTTAAATAGTTGAATAGCAGAATGTAATCCTTTTAAATATTCCTTCAGGGTTTATATTTTCTTTCTTGCAGACTCCCAGACAATACAGCCAAGCACTAAATAAGAGTAACAGAGTTCACCTTTACTGTGCATTTCTGGACTATAGGTATGTTATATAATTTCAAATTATTTAACTTGTTTTAATTAAAATACACTTAGTTTGTGATGCTATATATTACAAATGTTCTTCTTGTTCTCTTTCATTCCTGGAAATAGTTAGAGAAATTGAGCCACTGGTTTACAAAAACACAATCTCATAGTGGCTTCTTACCATAAATAGGAGACTTGATATTCACATGTTGGGTAGGTAATTGAGAGACTGAAAAATTTTGGAATCAAAACTGCAGACTGATACAAATCGTGCTTATCTGGGCTTATGAGTATGTCCACTTGGGCAGATGCTTGGATGTTTCAAGATGGCAAAGCTCCAGCAGAGCCATTGTTTTCACTGGATCTGTGCCTGTGTCACAACACCATATGAGAGCAGTATTTCAGAGCTGTGGATTTTGGCCAGTGTGTGGAATGGAGAAATACTATGGCCCTGAATGAAAATTAGAAGTAAAAAATCTATCACCTTAAATTTCACTCTGAAAATGGGAACTATGGGAAAGCAGTAGCTATGCTTTTTTTTTAGTTCTGAATATATTTCTGGTTTTGATTTCCAAACATGCTGCTCTTACTGAATTGAGAAAGAATACAAATACTGAATATTTAATCTCATAGGGATTAACAGTTTTTGAGGCCATAATGGTATAAGTTTAATTGATACTGCAATGGCCCACAATGCTGTAATCCCTCTTACCCCGCATGCATAAGAGAGGTCACTGTAATTGTTTTACTGAAGTTTGGTTACAAGTATGTTGAACTGTCCCAGCTGTTGGCAGTTACTTGTTGTTATGGTTACTCACAAATTGCAGTAAATTAGAAACAGATTTTACTGAAGTGAATTAATATGGTTGGGGCATTGTTCCTGTCCTGTTTTCTGTTGGGGTCTGGGTCCTTGAGGCTTTGCTTCAGGATAGAAACTGAAATATAAAAGCTGTCCTTCCAAATGAATTTTATTGATGTCAAGATGGTCTTATTCCCTAGTGCTTGGTAGTTAAAGAATAAGCAATTGGTTTCTGACCTGCAACAGACTCTGAGAACTGAAGGAGGTCCCAAAGGACAGAGGAAGGGTGCAGTAATACCTATCTTTAAAATTAGAGCCAAGAAAAATACAGATCACTCAGTCTAGCTTCAGGACCCAGAATAATATCAAAAGTAATGAATGGTTAAGCAGCAGGCAGTTTGGGTAAATGTTCCACAATTCCTGAGCCCACGGAGCGCCTCATAGATGTGTGGCTGTGACTTCTATGTGCCCACTCCACTTCAGGGCTGTGATAGCACAGGGATTTCTGAGTGTCCCTCACTCCAGAAAGAAGCAAACTTATGAGGATGACTTTCTTGCATAGTCCTGGGATCAGGCCACACAACCAGCCCAGCCATGTGTTCAGTGGAGAAGGAGCTGCTCTTGCTGCCCCTAAGGAAGAAGTGACACAAACCAGGTGGCATGGATGGGTCACTAGAAATCATACTCAATCTGAATTAAGTACTTTGATGGGATGAGTGGGACAGTTGGCAGGGAAGAGGCAGCAGATACAATACACTTACTTTTTTGACTTCTGCAAGATCATTGACTTGGCTGGTACTATGATTCTCAGAATACAGAAATTTGGGTCTAGGCAAAATGCCATACGTGGGTTGCACAATGGAAAGAAAATTGAGAAGACACTAGTAGTGTTTGTGAATGCTCCAGCCTGAGATGGTTTTCAAACATTTTTATCTCCTATATAGTACAATGTATGTGAAATTAACCTGATAAGACACATTTTGATAGAGATTATGTTCCATTTTTGTGTGCTTTGCAGCAATGGAACTGGTGTTTGGTCTAATGAAGGTTGTGTGCGTGAGAGTGGCGACCTCAACTATTCAGTGTGTCTTTGTAACCACCTCACTAACTTCGCCATTCTGATGCAAGTGGTGCCTCTGAAGGTGAGATAAAACAAGGGACTAAATCTGTCTGTTAAAAATGAAACATAAACACGAGTTGCATCCTTACACCACATCATTCAGTGATTGGAACTGGGCTCATTTTTGCCCAACTTATTTATTCCGCATCTTCCTTTCTGGGATGATGTTTCAATAGTTCTTGACTATATTTTTTAAAACTTTTGGGAGCTGACATGGAGCATGAAATGAAACACATCTAAGGTAGGTGAGAATTCTCTTTATTCTCACCCTTTTGGCATGATTGTGCTGAGATGTGGCTGTCTCAGGGTTTTGGTAACTAGACTTGAACTGCTTGTGAAGCAAGCTCTGCTGCCAGCCTGCCCCTACCATTGTTTCTGCCAGCTTTCCAAGTGCTTCCCTGCTGCTGTTTCTTTACCTCATTGCCAAGCAGGGGCTTGTGTAGAGGGAGCATGAGAAAGAAAATGATATGTTAGGGTTGAGAGTGAACTCCTTATGTATAGTTTTCTCTATAGTTTTTCTTCCTTTCTCCAGAGTTATTGAGCGAGCCTCTTCAGCTAGAATAGAACACTCCCTGTTTACCCAGGACCTTATGCTTGCTATTCATACTCATCACTGGATTCAGATGAAGCTTTGGTGGCAAATGTGTTGCTTTTCTCACTAGTCATGCTCTTCTCTTCATGATACTTTATGATGCCTTGAGATTTCCTCAATCTCAATCAAGAGATGGAACAGAGTGTCTGCTCCTTTAAAGTGAAGTGCTGGTTTGTGTCTGTTGAAGTACTCCCTCTAAAAAACCCAGCACCAGACAAGGTCAATCCCCTCCTGGGTCTTAGCAGACAAATAGACATCACTGCAATGAGCACGAGAAATATGTTTTTACTGCTTTATTTGGGTGTGCTACTGTCAGGGAGGATCCAATGGAGGTAGTGATGAAGCCATGCCCAGATAACCCTTGGTTAATAAATAATGAATGTATAATAGAAATAATTAACAAACCATACATTTAAAGAAATGTATACTATTTGTCTGTTGAATTTATACTCTCTGGCGTATTCTCAGCTTTCTACAGGCACCATCCTAATAATATAAATTAACAGACTGAAGAAGAGCTTCAGCAGGACAGTAGGAGTCCTGCTGTCATATTTATCATTGTGTGCTGCTAACAAGCCTTGTGTGCTCTGTGCAACAGCTAAAGGGGTTTTGTCAGCTCTGTTGGCATAGAGGCATTGACTGTATGGTCATGTCTCAGGCTCCTGTCAATTGGTTTGAATGATGGGTTTGCTCTTCTTTTAGACAGTAGCTTTGCTGAGCCAGCAACTGCTGCAGGATGGGCTGCACGTGATTGTGAGGGTGGCACAGAGGTTCCTGCAGATATATACAAAAGTGAGCTTGCAGCGTAAGGGAACTCTGATTGGGGTTATACCACTGAGCAGCTCTGAAATCTTTTCAAGGAATGAATCATCTCAGAGGGCTATTAGGACTCTAGTGCTATTACTGATTCAGTAACACAACCATTCACATGGTAATCCTGGTTAGATGGTATAATGCCAACCAAGTCAGGGTCACAGTGTAGAACAAGATGGTCTCTGCTATCCAAAGAGCTTAATTAATACCCACAGTCCTTTGTGTTAGTCTAACCATTTAAAGATGGGGATATTTTGTTTAGGTCATCCAGTTTTTATCTAATTATTATTATCTTTATTACTTGTAAAGCACCTAATGCCCCCAGCTGGTTTCCAAGTACTATTTTTCTAGGAACTCTTTGTACTCATAATGAAATGCAGCTTTGCCTGAAGAGCTTCCCATCTTGTGAGACAAAAGTAGACTGGGAGAAATGCGCCATTATTAATGCTGATTTAAAGAGCAGCATACAGGGATGTAGCCAAGATTAAGCAGGGTGTCCACCAATTAAATGCCAGTGAAAGATTAGTCAGTTTTCTACTGGGCAACAGACCAGTTCGGAAAGGTCTGTCTTTCAAATAAACAGATTTGAGATTGTTATGTTAAATGAGATGCTGCAATAGGCTTTTATATTATGCAATATTAGTAATTGGAGATCAAAGATATTTTATATCATAGTCTTTGGCATCAGGCTTTCCTAAAAAGATCTGGAATGCATAGCTGGGAAAGGCTGGACATGAATGGGCTGTCCATTTCCTCACAGTTGTTTAATGGTTCTATTTTCCCTGTTTTCTCCCTTTTTAACTTTTTGGTCTAATGCATTTGCATCTCCTAAAGTTTGTGTGAAATGCTTTGTGTTGCTTTTGTTTCTTTATAATAATTTAGAAAACAAAATGAAAAGTGCTGCTGAGATTTTATGTAGATGTGTGAGACACACAGACCAAATGACTCTGATGCATAAAAGTATTCCCTATGTGACGTAGTACTATAAAACTGTATAAAATAGTGGGATTTTTTTTTTTAATTAAACTTAATTCCCTTCATTTTCTGTTGCATTTTGACCCCTTCCAGATAAAATCCCATTTCTGAACAGAAAAAAGAAGGGAATTTATAAATTTGTGTCAGGAAAAGTGAAATGCTGAAAGGTGACTGGAGTATTTCCAGTATAGAACCCGTATATTTCTAGGGCAAATCCATGAGAATTCAAAATACTTGCTGCAGCTTTCCGTAGATGATTGTGCAGGTTAGATAGAAAATACGCATTATTTTCTAACCTCTTAAAAGTTTGCCTAAAACCAATTTTTGCCTGCACCTCAATTGGCAGAATTTATAACTGCATTGTAGCGTGAAGAGATTTGGGTTCACTGGTCTGAAGAGCAATGAATCTGAACGATGCCTCAGGGTGGCTGCTTTGCCCTGCCCTCCCATCACCTGCATGAGCAGGATGGTACAACGAGGTGGCCATGAGAGTGGGACTGTGGCTTCAAACAAGCCAATGAAGGATGCCATCCATCCCTTCAATGTGCGTTAATTCCAGTTTCTCTCATTTGGCCATTATGGAGTCCCTCAGAATTCAGCAAAAGATCTCATCCCAAATCTTTGACCAAGATATGCCCTTTAATGGATGGTTTAGATTATCTTGAAGTAGTGACTTCTTTAACCAGTGAAAAAAATTTTGGTATCTTCATTATGTAATTGGCATAAAACTAAGCCTCAAGCAAAGACAAGCTGCCTGGCTTTTGAGCTGTACAAGCAAACTATGCTCAGTTACAAATTCCTAAAACATTTGCTAAGTGTTTCCTTCACATGTCTAAGCAATAGAGCCTACTGAATCAACTAGACAATTGGAAACTTCTCCTAGGCGTCCTTGGAACCCTGTTAAATAAATGTTAATATGCCTAGGATTTTAAACACATATACATGTTTATTCACCATGTTCTGAAATTCATGAGCCAAGGTTCAAAGGGCCCTTATAAATCACCCACTGGAATACTAGGTTGTCAGTGCTCTAAGAAATCATTGCAATGATGTTATATTCAATCTTGAACTTTTGTATATTTTGTTTTTCTTTTCATATATGGAGTTCATAGATAATAAGAGAAGAAAAAGAGAAGGTGGGAGTATGCAATTGCCCACACTTGAACAGTTCTGTTTATATACCTATCATATATCTGTGGGCGTATAAATAGAAGTGGATGAAATTTTTCCACATGAACACTATTTTTGACATAACATTTATTATTTTATCTAGATTCTCACAAAAAGGGGTCTGATTTTCATGAAAAATGTAAATAAATTATTGGAAATTTCTTGCCTGAAGACTGGAGAGGTTTACATCAAAAGCTGTATTTTGGTTCCAAATTGACTTAATTTTTCAAGGGAATTCTACTTTGGGTACTTTATACTTGCATTCTTTTATGAAAATATCATTTTCCTTTCTCCCTCATTCTGATAAATGCAGCTCTCAGGGCAGCACAAAGAGGCAGAGGTCCTCTCCAAGGGCCTTTAACCTAATGCACCAGTCTGCAGATCAGTAAAACCAGGTATGAATAATTTTACCACCCCTTGCAGAAGAGCAGGCAGATGCACAGCAAAAAATTAAAAAAAAGAAGAAAAAAGGAGGGTGATATCAAGAGTTCTAAAGAGATGTAATACAGACCAGTGTGTATGCAGCAGCTTCAGACCTGGGAGAAGATCCCTCAGGAGAAAACACTGTTGATGTAGAAATCCATGAACCCTTGAGACGAGTTCAGTACAATAAGTGTTCTGATTCACTCAGCAACTCTTCACAAGACTAAGTTTCTTTTTTGCTTAAAAATAAAGGGAAAAAAAAAAAAGCATAAGCTTTCCATTAATGAGACATTGCAGTGTTTTAAAGAGTTTGCTGTTTGCAACTGGAGAGTACAGCATATTCTCTGAGTTCAGATGAAGCCAAGGTGTCTCTAAGCAACAAACACTGAAGTATTCAGTAACCTTAGAAATAACGTGCCACACAAATACATGCATTTCTAATTGACCAGTGAGTTGAGCATGACAACTATTTGTCAAGGATGATGACTTTTTCTTCTGAGTTATGCTAAATTTGAACAAGAATCTCCTTGCTTAACTCCTTCTTTTTGTTCCTTCACATGGTAAAGTGTAGCTTTTTCCACTTACAGAACAATAGCATGATCTAGACCTTGTCAGCCTTGATGCACTGTCAACGTGCCCCAGTGCACCTCCCTTCCTGCTTGTATCGGTCCAGCTCATTTTCACACCTTCACCAATATCCACCAGATTTCTCTATTTATTTACACAATTCGTGCATTTCTTGTGTGCATAAATGACTTTATATACTTTCAAGAATCTTTATCATTGTGATTTTATTAGAAAAGTACAGAATTGTGTTAATTTATGCACCTGGCTTGGGAGGAACTAGGATGTCTCATGGATTTCATTTTGTTTCATGGATACATTCATAGGAACAAAATTGTAGGGTATCTTGCATCTGACTGTGCTTTCTCTTGAATGCTCCAAGTACTGTGAGATGAGGAATGCTGACAAATTGTCAGATGTTTATGGAGCAGACTGTCAGGTGGGTCTAATTTCCAGGGAGCATAGAAATGCAAGAAAGTTCTTAGGAACAAGCTGCAAGTTCTTGATTTTTCTTGTTCATCTTTACTCAAAACAGGTTAGATTAATTGTCACTATTCTACTGTATGTCAGCTGGAAGTAATCTTCAAAGACTGAAATCTGCTGAGATGAAAAAGCATTATTATTCCAATATTTCAGAGAAAAACTGAAAGAGAGGTCACAAAGAAAAATTTTAAATTCTAGAATTTTAACTTAAATGAGACAGATGAACTTCCACTCTGATATCTGTGTGCTATAGAGCAGTGAGTGAAGAAAAAGAACACTGAATGCTGAGAATTTGCTAAAACCATGCTCAGCTTACAAGTGTAGTTGAACACTACTCCGGCTTTTATGTTAGTTTCAGCAAGAACTTGAACACAGTAAAGTCGCAGTGATTGTGAAAGAGCGATATGAACAATAGTGCTGATTAGCTGGAGATCCAGGGATGCAGTTTGGCTGCTTTAGGTGATGCAGGGGATTAGCAGTTGTAACAAGTTTATTTCAGGAATGAAATAACCATCTTGGAGAAACTTAGAACCATGTGGTGCTCAGATGTCAGCCTGGCACTGACCTGTTAGCCTGCTGATGAATTGGCCCACGCGGACCTCCGAAATTATTTGTGTCTTTATCACTCTGCTGTTATGTCTGTATCACGGCTGGCCCAAATTCATGCTCGCTTGCTGAGATTCATTTATCATGTTGATTTTAAC
The DNA here is from genome assembly GCA_004320125.1 of Scolopax mira. Classification (NCBI taxonomy): domain Eukaryota; kingdom Metazoa; phylum Chordata; class Aves; order Charadriiformes; family Scolopacidae; genus Scolopax; species Scolopax mira. The sequence continues at coordinate 116,356 of BJBW01000387.1, forward strand.
TTGAGAAGTGATAGCATTTATTTGGAGTTTAGAAGATTAGGGATCATCAATTAGTTTAAATGAATAAATAAGTTAATTGAAGGTAAAATGTGACTGAAGATGTGCAGAATGTTCCTGAAGGGACATGCTCAGCTCCCTTGATTGCCTTCATGGAGTTGCATGGATGTAATTAAGGTCAGCACATGATCAGAATTTGGAAACTCAGTTGAGAAGTCTTTTCACAACTCTGATCGAGTTAATAAGATTGAGAATTTTACAATTGCATCTCCCCAACAAACTGTGTTAGTGGGATGTTCAGACAGGTTGTGCAGATATTAATTAATTCATTTACCTCTCCTCTGGGAAACTCATTGCTCTGATCAAGCTTCTCTTTTTGATGGGGGAAACTGAGGTAAGAGTAAAAAAGTCCCTCACACTAAATCATTGCTAAAGCTGCACTCTTGGGGGTTCACATCTGTCTTACTCCTTCTGTGATCCACAGAAGAGTGTTCCAGCCTTTGCTGGAACAAGTGCAGTCAGAAGAAGCCCATACTGCCAGCTGCCCTGCAGCGTTATAGTTAGGGAGACAACGGTGCATTAATATAGCTGTGGTAGGAAAAAAAAAATAAATCCGTTTAGTTTGATGTGTTTATACTGGTTTACGTTTGTGTCTTCTGGAGAAAGTCCAAGCAGAGGGCACCCAGGGTGATATGCTCCCTGTAGTGGCTTTGTAGTACAACAGTCCTCCTCTGTGCTGCAGGCTTGGACCTGGACAGGAACAGCAGAGGAAGGGAGAGATGTTCCCTCAAGTGGGCAACCTCTGCAGGCACAGATCCTGGGGAGATCTCAGCCTGAAACGCCACCTCCTGCATCCAGCACCCAGTGGTGCCTGGGGCTTGGGGGGAAAGGGCTCGTGGAGTGGTCCCGTTCCTGGGCTGGGGGGGACAGATCAAACTGGGAGGAGAGACGTGAGTGCAGTCAGACAGAGAGATGCCACAAGGTGCTTCCTAGACATTAGGAATCAAACCTTACACGGAGTAAGCCGCGTTTCAAAAGCACTCCAAAGAAAATTCAGACACTATTATTTTATTTTGGGCAGCTTTACTTCCTCTCATCAGTCAGTGGGGCCCTATGCTCCTGCCAGGAAACATGCCAGCCATCTGGCAGTTTTTATTTTTATAGTGATCCAACAACTACAAAGCATGCCAGGCTATTTGTACCATCTGCCACATAAATGTCATTTCAGCAAAAGGATGGTGGACACCTGGGGACCCAGAGTTCAAAAATCCTTTTAAAGGGGAAATCATTGTCTCCCACAGCGAATAGAGTTTTGAGGTTTGGGTCCCCCTCCCCCAAGTGACCGATGCAGGACACAGCTGTAATACTTATGGCTCCTAGACCAGTCTTTTAAATTTTTTTAATTTTTTTTCCCCTTTTTTCTCCTCTTTCTGTCTTTTCCAACTGTGAGGCTATAAAAATGACTAGTATAAAGTTCATATGTGGATGGACATTTCCAGCAAAGTAATAGTGTCGTACAATCTGTGGTAGAAATTGTTCAAATTCTAAGCACATTTTCTGCATTTCTAAAGCTAGAAATTACTTCATTTTTCATCCCATTTGTAGCTCGTGTTCCATAATTCAGAAGGGAGGATCAATCAATGTAGTTCAAGCTGCTCAGCAATGGGCATGAAAGTATAAAAGCTTTTATAAAAAAAAAAATAAATGTTTAAAAATGTCTGATCTTGCAGCTGGAGCTATAGCCATGACCCATAGGATCTTTAAGGATCCTGGTATTTTGAATAGGATGGGGGATTTGGCTGTGAGGTTCTATTTACAAAAGGAAAGCCATCCCAAATTTCTTCCTTGGGGCAACATGTGGGGTTTTATTTTCTTTTTCACTGTTATAGCTGAGTTTGACAGCAAGTTTTGACAATGTATGGCTGACTGAGAACAAAGTACATCTATTTGTATTTATAAAGACTGTTTTTAAAATGTCCTAATATTGTGAAAAACTTTAAAAATATGAACGATAGGTCTATAATTTATAAGTTTGGAGGTTTGTTTTCCTAAATCTAATATTGTGGTTATTAATCAAATATTCCACTCAGGGGGCATTAAAACAGCAGTCTGAAATGATAACTTTTTTCTTAAAATTTTCAGCCAGCTGAGGTTCAGATTACATACTCTAATAGGACAGTGAAATGGAAATAATGTGGCATTCTCCTATTTCTGCTGTTTTGTAATTTTAATATAATTACTTTTCTCAGTATGCTTATCATTGATGGGAACATAAAAAGAATAATGCCTTAGTCCAGTAATTTTTCTTTTGTGTTGCAAATTTTAAAATTACCTAGGCATTGCCATTTTTTTGTCCTTGTTTATTACCATTGACAGTTTATTTAACTGAGGAGATCTCTACAGACAGTTTAGACAGCCCTTACCCATCAGATGAACAAAGATAAATAAGCCTTTGTGTTTATTCTAGCATTGCTTTGTAAACTTTCTTTGCTCTTTCTCACTCTCTCCACTTCCCCCTCCATTTTATTGCAGTGAATGTTGTCCCCATGGAGGAACACATCTCACTGATGTGTTCACATATGATTGTGCATCATATTTCTTTTGTCCTAACTATGCTTATGCTCATCTTTCCCGAAAATTGAGCGCTTATCTTGATTTTTAACTCAGAGACACTGTTCATTCTTTAGCTATTCCGTTCCTATGCGGGTAAAGCTCTGTTGATTTTCGTGGGAGGAAATGGGAGACTTTCTTCTGTCCTTAATCCCATAGAATTACACGGAAGAAGTTGGACTAACGCTGCAGGATACTAAACTCAAATTCCTTAGAGAATAGTCTGTCAGTTACTGAATTTCATTCAGCAGAGAACAAAAAATGACTTTTTTTGAAAAGCACAAATATTTAAGATTGCTCTAATGGTCAAAAGAACTCTTTTGTTTGAAGAGCATGAAACAGGACTCTATTTTAATCAGAATACTTAACAAAATATCATATACTTCCTTTCTATGGTGAAAATGAAAGCATTAAGCCATTTGGCAGCTAGATCTTCTTGCTGACTAAAGGATTTCCCCATGAAGTATAAAACTGTTATGATACTGCACCTTTATCCATCACTGCTCTCTGTTGAATGTCTTTAAATTTAATCACTCCGTACTCTTGAGTTCAGTCTGTCTCCTGTATTGGCCTTTTTATGCCCTTTCTCTCCAAAGTGTGGTGTAGGGGAAATTCAGGGTACCTGGAGACTCTTGGCTGCAGTGCAAGCCACAGCCCTGCATCAAAATGGACATTTCTAAATCAAAGCCCAAGCCTGGATAAGGGAGGCAGACATACTAATTTTCATTAAATTTTACTGGGAGCTGGGTATTTAATTATCCTCAACCACCCTGAAAAAAATCTCAGAGTCTGGCAAGAGACCATCATTTCTCTGCCTGTGGGAGCCAGGCTGGGTTTTATTCTCCTTGTAGCCCTCTGATGGAGTTTGGTTCAGCTCTTAATTGGAGAACAGGGTGAGTCTGCTCTTGCTGGAACAGAAAGTAAATAACAGATGTATAAGTCTTGGGTGCATGGGCAAAAGTAGCTCCTTCAGTTTCAGAGGATAATCTGCTGTAAATAGAGCTAAATGAGTTTCTTGAGAAACACTGCAAGTCTTAGGCCTGAAATGAAGGCAGAAAAACCACACTGCTTTGTGTTACACAAACAGAGGAAGAATTTGCAAATATCTGCTTTTCTGATCCCCAAACTTTATTATCATTTGGTACCACTTCACAACTTGAGTCCTTCCTCCCTACCATGTTTCCTTCAGGCTTCATTTGAACTAAAAACTTGCTGTGTGAGATTTGTAATGAGCAGATTACCTACTGTTTGGTGACATCTTGCCCAGAACTACTTGAAAAGACGACGTGGGGTTTTAAAATTACTAATTAATACCTTGGCACAGATATTTGGAAAATTTTTTCATGTTGCAGTGAAAAATTTTAAATAAGCAGCTACCAGCCTGGGCTGGCTATAGGAAAATGTTCCTTTAATCCTGAAAAACCCCCTTCGTAGCACTTTATTGGCGATCACTAGGAATGTAGAGTTAATAGAAAATAGGAATTCAAAAGCAGTTCTGCTGGAAATGGCTGATAAAGATGATTGCGCTGCAAAGCGGGACTCTTGGAGGCCTTTTTTTCTCTAAACGTGTGGTATCTGATATGTTGTGGCTTCAGAAAAGAAGTTTCTGAATCAAGTTAGACTTTTTTATTCTGTGAGTAGTGATTGTGCCACTGGGACTGCCCCCACCAAAATTGTTTGTGTGGTCTCAGTGAATAGACTGAACCTCCTGAACTAAACACAGATGTTAATTTGAAACCCCCATAATGTTATGTACCTAACAAAGTGCTTGGCAAGCTGAAGGAAAACAGAAATTTGTATTGCTATTATTATTTAATACATAAATAAAGCCCTCGCTGGACTGAAATTGAATTTCAGCAGCCTTTCTGGAGGCAATTAAAACCATTAGCTTCATCAGCCAAGGCCAGTGTTTTAATGTCTCTGAAACACTCAGGCTGCCAAAGTTAATTATTCATCCTTTTCTTAATTGGATTCAGATTGCATTTTAAAGGTGCAGCTTCAATAGGGTTGGCTGAGCCTTAATTTTTCACCCCTACCTCTCCTGCCTTCCCTCCCCTCAAGAAATGTCTTGTAAGATGTTGTTTCAGCAGAAGGGTTTGAGAGTGGATTTCAGCCCAGGCTGATCCTCTCGTGGCAGATCTCAGTCTGTTCCATAAAGGTGGTTAAAACCATACGTCATTGTAAGTAACTTCAGGGTAGGAATGCTTTTTTGAGATGGAAAGCTGACCAAAATGGCCAAAATATAACTTGCTCTTTTATTTGAATTTAGGGAAAAATACAATTTTCATGTCTTGCATTTCCACCACTAAACAAATAACTTCGGTTTCATAAAATGTATACACTATATAAGCACATGCAAAAATATCATATTATGTGTGCTACTGGTACGTAATACCAAAATACAAATGATAAGTATGATATATATAGTCCTTAGATTACAGGGCTCATTTTTTTAAGGCTGTAAAACATTTTTTTTTGTTCAAGAACTTGTCTTTTTTTTGGAAGAAGATGCATTGCTTTTCAGAAAGGAAATTTCAGAAGTAGTGTAGACAATGAAATTACTGCTTTTGGTGGCTAAATTGTGAAGTATAATTGGTATATGGGCAAACCCTTTCAGGACCAGCTATGACAAACATTGTTTTAAGTATTTGAACTCAGCCCTTTGTCTGACGTGTTGCCTCTAAAGGCAGACAGAGAGAGATATTTTGCACCATGTAAAGAAGAAAATGTCCCCTTTCTCTGGAGAAAGCCCAAAGCACCCCCTTTGCAAAGCAGAAAATGTGCAGTCAGCTGCCTGAGAGAAGGGACTGGAGTGCAAATTTCACAGGACAGAAAGGGGCACTGGAAGGGGACGCTGAGCAGAGACAGCCCTGGGCTGCCCAGGCAGATGCTCTGAGCTGGCCAGTTGCTCTTTTGTGTTCCTAGATTTTGATGGGTTGCTGTGCTGCATTGTGTATATAGTTGCTCATTAATGTTACACAAATAAGTATGTTTTCTTTTCTAGATACAGATCAAACAATTTTTCATATATTGCCTACTGAATAAGTAGTTCAGCCTCAACTGACCTTTTCCAGACACTCCAGAGATGAAAACTACTATCCCATTATAGTAATATATTTTCATCTTCCTGTGCAGTTATTTTAAAATAGAGGAGTTAGATGTCAGTCATTTTCTTATTATTAACAGCATTACAAAGGAAAAATAGATACTTGGAGTTTCAACTGTTATCTTTCCAGAATCATTTCTCAGGCTGTCCAGTTGCCTTTGAGTTCCCAAAATAAAAATGTTGAGCAATGTATTAACATATTTTATGAGGGAGAGCAAGGGTAAGACAATAGACTGCAATATTGCAATGGGTGTAACTCCTGAGACCATCAGATCTTTGGCCATGCTATTAACCACACTTGCAAGGTAGAGGGTGTTATAGCCTAAAATAAATGGGTGGGTGTTTTATGTGGAGTATGAAATTTTGGGTTGTCTGTTTGTCAAAGCTGAAACTAAGAAACATCTGTCTTTTTGTGTTCATGATGACTAACATTCACAACTGCAAGAGCTCTTTTCCTAGCTTTTCAGCTTGCACAGAGTAAGAGAAGGAACTTAAAAACTCAAAGAAGCAAAAGCTTTTAGAAGAAAAGAATAGTTTAATGTAGATTGGGACAAGTGTGAGAATCAGGCTCGTGGGATTACTTCACACGTTGCTCAATGTTTTATTTGGTACTTATTAATGCTACTTTCTTTAGTAATAGCAATACAGCCTGATTACCATTTTTGTGCTGACTACAAGACCATCCCAAATTGCTGTCTCATATTCCGTATTATGCATGAAATCTGAAAAATTTCAAAAATACAAGCTGAGGTAAGATGAAGTCAGATAACATCAAAGAATGGGAATTTATAGGAAATTGTTTCTTAATTGGTGGTGCACAATGCTTTGACAACCCAGGTGTTTCTAAATATCTACATGCTTCTTATCCCTTACAGTGTGAATATAGACACACAACATCCAGCTGTGCTGTAATAGCTGGGTTGTGAGAAGTAAGTAGAGACCTGATATTTTAAATACAGGTTCTCTTCTGTCCCGCACCATATACCTCAATTTAGAAATGAGGAACTCCACACCCTGGAATTCATATCACCCACAGAAAGGAGGTGGTTTCACCAGCTGGAGCCACTGGGAATAGGGACCTCTCTTGTACCCCTCCAACCCAACAGTTCAGTTTGAGAACAGGTATTGCAGGCTCTGCCTTTTCCTTAATAAACAAAAAATGTTTCAAAAGTACCTGCGGGCTTTCTGTCAGTCACACTAGACAAGATGAGAATGTGATCTACAGTGACATTGCTTTTGAAATTGTTGTTACCAGACTGATGTGGTTTATTAATTATTTATTAATTTAAGAGCATCATTCTTAAAGCATCATCAGATTTGGTTGCATTTGCCAGAGCAAGAGCAATTTCTAGTTCATAGATGTGGGGACCTGTGTATGTTATTTCAGGTTTGGATGAATTTTCTACATTTTGTTGATAAGAGATTCGACACCCCCACCCCCTTTTTTTGTTTTTCAAGTAATACAAGCTCCACTTAGAAGAACCTCATTTGTGTCTTGTCTTGCCCTGCAGGGGTTTCTGAAAGGAAGAATGAGCTAAAACCCAGAGAATGACTTAGAGGCATATTTAGTTATGGTGGAAATTAGTTAGAAAAGATGTTTGTGTGGTCTTGGATGTATTATGGAAATAACAACAGACTTTGATTTTTGCCCATTTCCACTAGATGGATCCCCTGTATCTTCTATACTGGTGTGTGATAGTAAGACATTACTTTTCCTTGGCAGGTCTTACCCGCCTTTGCCAATGCAAGCACTGTGATAGACCGCTAAATCTAAATGAGCACTGAGCAGCTTTGACCTCTGTAGGGAAGATTTTCTCGCTGCAGGTGTTGGCAGTGAAAGAACGCCTTGAACTGCTGAGAAATACTGATTTCAGAGTGACTTGAACCTGGAAAAGCTTCCTCTGCTCCCCTCCTTCCTCTGTAGAGCTGCGAGCCACCTGTAGCAAGAGAAAGGGATGTGTATTGGAGCAATCAGGAAATAAGATCCATGCATTTTGGACATGAATATCCCTGATGAAGAAATCACTTCTAAACTGCCCAATTTACCACACAAGTTATTCCTGTTTCAGGAATAATCTGTGAAAAATGGCTACACATGGCTTCTCTGGGGGTTGAGGGACAAGAGGAGCTCTTTTATAGAAATGAGATGGACCGTTTAAGCTGGTCCAGCACACAGAAGCCTTTTGTTTCTGTAATTGATGCTACCCAAGTCAGGAAAAAGAAATGTGTCTTTGGTTGAAAGAGAAAAAATACTAAAGAGCTGCATCATATTTCCTAGGAGCTGTAACACCATAGCAACAGTTGTCTTTCAATGCTGCTGCTGCATTGCTTAATAGTTCTCAGATTGCTGAGCGAGCCACAATCTATTCTGCTGTAAAACTTACTGCATGTGAGCTGATGCTGTTGGCAGATAATTACAAGAAAGATGTACATATACAACACATCATTTTTGTCTGTCTTTAAAATGATTTTTTTTGCTCATAATCACATGGCAGGTTATTTCTCTCCTTTAAAAGGAATTTTAATGGGAAGTTTATTGGTAGAACTGGTTGGATTTGATAATCTCAGGTGAATTTTTTTTCCCTTTGTTTGAGGGCGGATTTTTATTGTGTGTGTGGAAACTAATAGAGAATCACAAACCATGAGAAAGGGTTATTTTCTATTAAATAGAGTATCTATAAAAAATTGGAAAATATATTGTTCATTTCAGTATTTTTCAGAATAAATATTTTGAATGAGTTTTCAGCTACAAATTTATACTGAATAGACATTGAAATAAAAACATAGCATTTCAGACATCAGAATTTAAACTTTTTGATCGACCACATGTATTTTTTTCTTTAAATGTTCAGTTTATGAAAGTGTCAACTCTATCCAAACTAAAGTCAGGGAAAATATTTGAAAATTCTTCTGAGATGAGAAAATTTTTTTCTGCCTAGCTCTTTTCTACTTGCTATATATTAATGCTGCCTGGCTCCCTTTGTTGGGTGTGGCTTTTTTTTTTATTCTTTTATGGGAACTTGCATGGAAAATTAAAACATGTTTTCTGATTAATTTAGTATGAATGGTCAAAGCACACCTTCCTTTCTCTGTTGAATCTATTCAGGTTTTACCATAGATCCTAGTAGTGGGTGCTATGGAGTTACAGATTAAACGTTCATGCAAATAGAATTACTTCTACAAAAGGTGCCTGTAGGTAAAAGCAGAGGCTGAGACAAGAGGCTCACGCCCTGATTGCTCATAATGGGGCTTTTCTGTGGTTTTTCATTCTGTAGATGTCAGTCTGAAGCTCCTTCAACAAGCACTGAAAATATCACTGAAAACATGATAGATTAAACAAAACAAGTGGGCTATAAATGGGCCATGATTTATGGGTTATCTGAGTTTGTCAGTTCTCACTGCTGTGAAGCACTTCTGGTATTTGCACAGTGATGTAAATTATTGCAGCATGAGAGCATTAGCAAAGCGCCCTGCGAGCTGTGAAAGATCCCATTGCTGACATTGTTTGTGCAGCCCAATAAACTGCTCTAATCTCAGGCTTGGCGATACCTCAGCACCAGAGAAACTAACTTATTCTGAGGAAATACTGATTTATCAAATTAAAGAAGGAATCAAAATGCCATGGGCATGTGGATGCCCTGGCTGTGTGATGGAGTTTGGAGTTGCCTCTTCATTTCCCATTTAGCAACAGCAGCAAAGGATTGTGAACATCAGTTTGTATACAGGTGGATGGAGGAGGAAACTCCATGTGCAGGGGGGCTGATCTCTGGCTTTGTAGTGTAGTAAATCAATTAATAGTTTTTATTTCCTTTTTTTCCTTTGTGTACAGCTAACAAGAGAACACCAGGTGGCCCTCTCCTCCATCACTTACGTTGGCTGCGCTCTGTCCATCTTCTGCTTGATGATCACACTGGTCACATTTGCTATATTATCGTGAGTAATTTTAACTTAATACCTGCTGAGCAACTGTGGTGCAGGAAGCCAAGCAGTGCATTTTAGGCCACTGGTAAGGATCCCTTCAAGTGCTCAGATAAAACAAAGGCTATTAATTCTACAACCTTCCTTAATTAGACTCTGCACATCTATTCATAACAGTTGGTTGGTTATTTCTAAATTACTTCAGTTTCTTGAAATGGAGGGGTCTTTATACAGCCAGCTATTTCTGTCCTATGAGGGATTTTGGTATTTTTTTAAAACTCTCCATGTTTTGCTATAGTTCAGGAATCTTGCAAGGAGGCCGTAGAAGGGCTTGGTCTGGAGCTCAGGGCAAGTGCAATATGAGCCAGACTTGCAGGATCACCCCCTCTTCCTCACTTCAAACATCTTTGGATTGCCTGGAGTATATGATCAGTGCTTCTTTCTGCTTTTCAACCATCTTATATGTGAGAAAGCATGTTTATAAAGCCAAGCAGGTACACCCAGAAAGGAAGGCTTGGTCAACATGAGTTTTCTCACCTTCGTTTCGTACAGCTTGTGCACAATTACATCATGTAACTCACATTTATTTCCAATTATGTTAGGCTAGTTTTCTAACCTGTTGCTTTAGTAGGATGAAGGATGCTGTAAACAGTGTGAAATTCACTCCACGGCTTATGTTTAAATCCTCTGGATCTCTGCAGCACCGTGCCTGTCACATGGCAGTGTGTTTTAGGGCTCTCACCACTGGGAAGGTTTCTGCCACAGGGCATGTGGGGGCTTTATGCCCATTTATATTCTAGTAGTAACAATTGAGCTGGAGACTCCAGTAGGCTTGATGCAAATATTTCTGAAAAAGCTTTCGTAGGGGGTTCTGTCTAAATAAAGAATAGAAAACCTGACAAAGAGTGAAGGAACTTGTCCGAGGTTGTGCAGCAGTTTGGGAGGAATAGGATTCTTGTCTCCTGTCACACACTAAGCCATGTTCTTCCTAGTCGAGATTTCAGTGCCTAAGCATGTCTTTTGGACATCCTGTGAGGAGACCAGTTTCTAGGAAAAAGGATAATTGCTGAAACCCAGTAAACTGACTGCAATTGTTTGTTCCAAACCCCGTATTATTTCCAAGTCCCAAGATCTGCATTGGTCATACTTGGATTTGGTGTGTAATGCATGGCAAAGCCTACTCTGAATAAGTCCAATGTCTGCCTATCTGGCATTGCACTGTTGGCGTGTTTAGGTTAAGGGGAATGATTTGCTCCATTTCTGTCTGAGTGAAAAACTGGATTTTATAGTGTTTAGAAAGGAAAAAGGAGAAAAGGACCTGGTATTGCTGCAGCAGGACTGAAAACTCCTTGAGGAACTGGAGGCAAACAGCAGGCTTGGAAAAAGAGCTTGGACCCAGCTGACTGTCACAGGGTTAAGCACCCCACCTATATACAGGATCATTCAAACTGCCAATTAAAAATAATTTGATTAGGTTTTCACTGGAGAGCTGGGCTTCATTAAACAGATGAAGTGAAATTTTGCAATGTAGTGTTAGATGACCATGAGGTAAGTGGAGAAGAATCTGGCAAGTTCTTTGCTACTCCATGTACTGGCAACAACGGCTGCTTCCCAGGAGGGCAGTCCTGATTGCCTTCTGGGTAATGATGTTCCAGTTTGCAACGACGTGAAGTTCCTTATTAGAAAGTCATTGGCACCAGGCAGCATAACCTGTCTCTTCAAATTACTTTTAAGACATCAATACTTCTTGTCATGTCCCTCTTCGCTGCCTTCTAATGGAGCACTGGCTACAACAGTGCTGGAAGAGCAGGGCTGACAGCAAGCTGTCGTCTGCATTGTCCTGCCCGTGTCACCCTGCTGCAGGGGACATGCACGACGTGTCACCGGCAGCTTCAAAATCCTCACCATCCAGTGCGATACAACAAAAAGACAGGAGTGGGTCTTGTTGTGCGGTGGATGCACTGCCATTGTCATAGCTTAATGGTCCAGGTCTCCTGAAACGATTAAAACTGATGGTAGGGGTTGGCAGGCAACATGGATTGAAACAGAAAAACTGTTACCACTAGTTCTGTTCTTTTTTTGTTGTTTTTAGAGAAAAGAATACAATTATGAGAAAGCCTGAAATGTTCAGATAAATGTTTTTGTTTGTTTTCTACTTCCTATTTCTGGATGAGAGCAGAAACACAAGGTCAGAAGACTCCCAGGAAATCATGTTCTTGTCAGATTTCCATGTGGTTTTTGCAAAGCCAAGATAGAGATGTTCAAACAATTTTGTAATCAAGGCCATGTCTCTGTCAAGCTAGGCACTGCCCATCCACATAAGTAGCTGTAGTTCCTGTGCTCAAAAGTTGATTAACCGTAAAAAAATTGTAACCAAAGCATATTTACGTGTCTTCATTTCCAATACAGGCAAATACCATCAAAAAACCCCCAGAAATTCTGTGGCACAGTGTGAGCTAGATGGTGCAGTGTGCTTTTGGTGAGGTGCAGATCTGACTTCCTTGACAGTGCAGCACCAGCACTGTCAAGGAAGTTAATATTCTATCAGAAGTCACCAGCAGAGCTAATTAATGCACAAATCAGTCTTTCTGCTGCCTTCAGGACAGCATCAGAATATCAAAGAAACCAGTAAGGTACTCACCATCCTGGTGGAAGTAGTGCTCCATCAAAACTAATGACCAAAAGCCAGTCAAAATGCTTGCTGATAAATTATATATACGTGTGTTCTTCTTGGGATACTGCTTTATCCATCTATCTTTATGTCTTCTGCCAGGTCTGTCAGCACTATCCGTAACCAGCGCTATCACATCCATGCCAATCTCTCCTTTGCTGTCTTGGTGGCTCAGATCCTGCTTCTCACTAGCTTTCAGTTCACCCCTGGGACGGTAAGTGCTTATAAACAGTGATTGTGAGTTTTGTGAGGCACCTCCATGGAATGAATGCCACATGCCTCTTGCAAGGTAGAGCCTTGAATGTGAGAACTCCTATTTTTAACATGCTTTAGCCAAAAATTACACTGGATAAAGCCTCCAGTGCATCCAAATAGTGTTATTGCAGTGTCCGTCCATGTCTGGATGTTTGCAAAACTGAAAGAGATATGCACCCATCAAATGGGGAAATCACCTCAGTAATGGTGTCCATTTCAGCCGTGTATTCAAATGACATGACTGCCTTGGGCCTGCCATGGCTTATGCTTTCTCTTATCCATTCTCTGTATTGAAAACTATAGGAATTCTATATTGGAGAAAATTGTATGAATTTTGTATTTAGGTAAGGTATTAGGACTGTTAGGATTTTCGGTTGTTTTTTTTTTTTTTTGGAGGGAGGATTTTTTTTTCAATTGTCTATTCTCTGCAATGGTACAGTGTGCCTTTTTTTTTCCATATTAAAAAGTAATTTTATTTTTGTTGGAAGGTAATGAGCTTCCTCACGGAGATGTGGCAATTTCTTCTGTTTTCTTGGAGAGCAAAACAGGTCTCTGTTTTTTTTGCTCATAAAGTTTTATTTGCGTGTTACAATACGCTGTTTTTCTTACCAGCACATTTATTGATTGTGATCTCTATTCTGGAAACGTAGATGATTTTAAAGTGTCGTTTGTGTTTATTTGACCTGAGCAATAATCAATGAGAAAGGTATAGCAACTATTGCTTATTAGCCAGAGGTGGCAGAAAACATTACCTCCAAGTATTGCTGTGTAACAGTTTAATCCAAGATCCTCAGTGTAGTAAAACATGTATATACTTATGTGGCCATCTAAGGAAATCTCTTAAGTAAATGATAAACATCTTCATATTGCTTATGTGCTACTTAAGCTCTGTGCAGGTAGAGGCTTTTTCTGTCTGATCACATAGATAGGATCTTGAAACCACAGACAGATTTTTCTGGATCTGCTACTAGAGGTGGGAATTCCTTATGCGGACTACCAGGATCTAAACCATTAAAAGTGGCATCTAGAATGGCTGGGATAGATTAAGATATATACACCAAGTATATATATTAAGATATATATACCAAGTTAACAGTACTACATACCAGTAAAGCCAATGTTTCCACTGTTGTGTTTAAAAAATACTATTTAAAGTAACATAAGGTCTGTTGATGCAAAGTGCCACCTGCAAAAAGCAGAAACAGAATCTGATTTTAAAACAATCTTCCAATGTGCTCTACTTTTTAATGATCAAAAGAAGATAATGTGCAAGGAAGAAAATGGTAGGCAATGGTTTAGAAGGGAAATGAAATGGAGACAGTGGAGAGCAGGCATTAAAAGAATCTTCTCTGAGTAAGTATAGAGTTAAAATGCTGCTGAAAGGACATAGGCTTCAGGGCAATAAAAAGTTCACTCAGTGTAACAGGGTGTCTTATTCTCACAGTTTTCCCTTTTTCATCCATTCCAGATTTTCAGACAATGCAACTGAGTCACTTCAGAGAATGTGTAAAAGCCTCTTTACACTTTATCAAGGCCAGCATCACCTCCAGTCTTTTAAAATAATATGAAATCCTCGTTGCATTTTCTGCTTTCAGTTGGATGTAGGCAGAGGGTGTGCTCTCCAGAGACCCACCCCTGTGTCCACCCACCTTTGTAATGTGCCTTGTCCACACACAGTGTCTGGCTTGTTTAGTTAAGCTGATGTATCTAAGCTGGCAAAACGCTCATATAGGTTTAATAGGTGTATATTTTAATTTCTCTTAAACCTATTCAAAACTTACTTCAGCTAAATTGAAACAATAGCACACAGAGAGCAAGACCTGTTTTATGCCACAGGCTTTCTGGAGTGAAACACTTTACAGAATCCATGGACATTTCAGCCCTTCTCCTCCTCTGTAGCAGCAGTAATTGTAGGGCACAACGCTGTAAACTCTTAACACTGAAAAGCAGGACGTACATACCATCTGCTACACTTTTATTTTTATTGTTTGAACCTCTCGGGATCAGAGGTGTTGTGATTCATCCTTTTATTAGGCTCATGTCCTTACCTTCTGCATGCTCTGTTCTCACTAGCTTTGACGTCAGTTCTAATACATTTAATTGGTGCTTTAATTGAACTGCTAAATGGTAGTTTACAAAAAGAGGGAGGCAGTATTTACACTAGAAGGTGTAAATTTCTTAATCTTCTGCTTCTGCTGAAGATGGGTGTATCTAAGGCTTAACAGCTTATAAGTGCCCTTGCTAGAGAGGACAAGTGGCACCAGTTTGCTTGAGGAAATACAATGCAATGGGGAATTGCACCAAAGAAACAGCCTCTGAGCTGGCACCACTTTCTTGCATGACTGCCTTTAGACTCTGTCCTCTTCCCATCTTCATCACTAGGGACATTCCGGTTTTGATTCCAGATATAGCATGCAATATTCCCCTTGTAAATTTACATGTATTATTTGATCATTTACAATTTATACTACTGCACTTTCACTTTTGTAGAGTAGAAGTAATTTTTAACCACAAAACTGTTTCCACAAATAGGACTTTGATATTTCTAATACATTCAAGAATGTATTTTTAACTTTTTTTTTTTTTTTAAAGCTGATACCTAATATCACTAGTGCTAAAACAGTAGCCCTAAATGATCACAGCATATTCCAGAAGGCAGTTCTTCCTGAAACCAGGATATTTTTCTTCTAGAGAAAGCAAATGTCTTCACACGCAGCATTTCCTTCCTATACTGACAAGTCCCCGAGATACCTTCGCTATCCACATGTCAGTCTAATGACTTCCCTTAGACTTTAAGGAATAGATGCGTTTATTTTTTCAGAGGTTTGCTACTCAGTGGACTGATTTTTCGATTTCCAGAGACTCACAAGTAGTCAACTGTAAGAGTAAAAGTAATGAGATTTGTCTTTTTACAGGTATTCTAACAAAAGTAGTGTGCAGCATATGATGCAGCAAGGGATACCTGCTTGTTTTTAATATGTTAAGTCTCAGCTTTTCAATGGCTTTTTCAAGAAGGCAATTCTGTCACTTAAGAGTATCTTCAAAGTAATAATTAAGGCACAAATGCAGAATGAGTAGCAACTTTCCTATGGATATTATGTAAAAATCTGCAACTCGGTATTGTACAAAATTATATACAGACCAGCCTCCTGCTACTTCACTATGTTTTATTTTTCTTCTGTTTTGTGATTCATATTGTTTGGCTACTCAAAATTTGGAAAGTATCCATTTAACAGAACTAGCTTGTAAGTCAGTTTTATGTTGCATTTATATTTTTGGGTACTAATCTGGTAGAAATCAAAAGGCATTAAAATGGATTTCATGGCCTTATGATAAAATTAACTGGAAAGGTTTTTACAGTTTTTGTCAATAAGGAAATCTGGTTTATTTGTATGTCACGAAACATTGCAAAATACTGAAACACTTGCAGATCTCACTTACATGAATTAAATCCAAAGTCATTGCTCTCTAATACATGTAGTCACAGTGAATTTGCTTTAGAACGTCCTTGCAGTAGGACAGAACTGGTTGGGTACAAGTGAGAATGTATGGGAAAGCTTTGATTTTCATTCTACTATCCAGACTCAACATTTTTATTTTCATTAGTGTACAAAATCCCAAACCATCAACAAAAAGAATAAAATGCCAGCACAGGGCAGCTAAGCTAATGCAACAAAGGAAACTAATGATTAACATCTCCAGACTGCTGTGGCAGCAAACTGGCTCCTACTGGTTGATGCTTCCTCAGCACGCAGACTCCACCTGCCTGGACACCTTACTGTGACTGAGCAGGTGAGGAAGGGAAGCCTTGAAGAAGAAAAACAAGATAAATCTTCTCATTTACATGGACTGCATGCAAGCAACCCCTCTGAAATTCTGTAGGTGTCACAGAAAGGATGTTACAGCTACAGAGCAGAATGACCATTATCAGTATGCTACAAGATGCAAAATAGAGCTGGGACTGGGTCCAAGAGCATGTTTAAAATGTGCCTTAACTGAAAGCAAACCAAACAAGGTTATCTTGTGGTAAGATCACTGGCAGTCACATCTGTTCAATTACTGTGTGATGAGCAAAACCACTTGTGGTGAGACATCCTCGAAAAGCAATTAGTGGGGAAAGGAGAATGTGCTGTGTGAATACGTGAGGAAAGGGGAAGAAGAAAGGATTAGGTTTTCCTGTTTTCATAAAGTAGACTAATAGGAGACCTAGAAAAAAAAAGTAAAGATCTCTTTGAGGAACAATTTAAGGAAAAGACAGGTCTCAAGCCCAGACTGCATTTCTTGTAGTCCACAGTGGGCCATAAGCCCTGAGGCAGGTGAAACATGAATCAAGAGAGTGCTCTCACTTCTTGTTGCATTGCCTTCATCCTGGCATTCCTTTCTTTTGGGGCAGCATTTGTTTTACTTCAAAATGTTATAGTTTAAATTGAAACAGATAGTCCACTTAACAGCAGGTGAGCTCACTTTCTAGATGGTATTCTTCTGTTGCTTAAACTTTCATATTAGCTCTTCTTTCCAGAATCTTGATAGAATTCAAACAGGAGGGCAAACTAGATGCCCACCACAAAGCCGTTAGGACTCAAGAGCCAATGACAGCTTGCTATAATTTTTTGAAATGTCTATATTAGTATGGCTGATGGAGGAACATATGAGACTTTTACAGAATTTCTAACAGACAGACACTGGAATACAATGTCATTTAATTTGTGCACTACTCTAGTTTTGATATGAACAGCAAAGTAGGAAAGCCACATGGTGAAGTTCAAATAGAGAGGTTTAACATTGTACCTTATTTTAAAATTTCCAACTTTTGCTCAAGCTTAAGTGATACACAGACTTTCTACCACTTCTTCATAGAAAATAAGGCATGAGCTATGATGAGTTTTCTACCATCACAGAGCAGAGAGTACAGGACAATGCTGGTACCCTCACTTTTTTGACTCTCTTATATTTGCTACACACACAGCAACAGGTTTTGAATTTTTATTTTGTAGATTTTAGTAGTATTGCTCCTACTATTATAACTAAATAATCAGTTTGGATTTCCACATCATGTTTGGCAATGTGTTTTGGCTAAAAGGTAGGAGGATTTGTTGTCCCGAAGCTATCTGAAAATGCTGTTGAAAAATGAAATTCTCTAGTGCTTTGTTTTTAAGACTACTTTACTCCAGTGATTTAGCATTTAGCATGTAAATGCACACAGAAATAAGAAAAAGATTAGAAAACCAATGTGACTGCATCATGAAGTAATGTATTAAATTTTGCTCTTAATTTAGGTGCCTTGCAAGATCTTGGCCATTCTGCTTCATTTTTTCTTCCTGAGTGCTTTTGCCTGGATGCTGGTGGAAGGATTTCATCTTTACAGTATGGTGATCAAAGTATTTGGGTCAGAAGAGAGCAAGCACTTATATTATTACGGAATTGGATGGGGTAAGCATTTAGCAGCTGCTTGCTTTAAGTCTCCTTACTGTAGGACACGATGATATGCAGAAGGATATGCAAAATTGTCATCTTATGGTCATAGTTTGCCTTAACGAAAGTAGGTCTGTTGGATAAGAAAATGAATAATTTTTCTGGCTGTAATCAGACTTTAAAATGTATAGTCCATTAATTTTAATTCCAGTGCAGTGAATTCCATGACCTCACTAGGCCAGATCAAATCCTTAATTACTAAATCAATAGCAGGAGTGTAGGAAGGAGGTGTCACTGCACTGGAATGTTCTGGTTTTGGTTCTAACTCACAACATTGGCTTATTCTATCTGCATTCTGCAATCCATACGTGAAAAATTGGTGCAGTAGCACATGAGTTTCACAAGACTTCATTAGTTGGTGTTTTATGCCTTGAAATCCTTAGATGCAATAGGCTGCACAAAACCTCAATATTATTAATTAAGAATAAAAAATAGTCTCATGACATAGGAATCTCAGAGATAACAATTCACAGCTTTTAAAATGAAGTAACGAAGGCATAATCTGCGTGCACATTGAGGAATCTGAAACTGAAGTTCCAGACTTCACAGCAGATGAAAGCTAGTTTGCTTTCCCTGTCCTGGAAGTACAGAAATGATGCTTGGCAAACCTGCATATTTAGAAGAAAACCTCATACGTTGAGTCACAAGGAGATGTGACAAGGTAGCAAAGGAATAACTATGTAATTACAGATAATTTCAAAATATGTTAAAACACGCATTATCCTTCCCCCCACAAATTCATTTGGGAGCTGAATGAAAACCAATTATACCAATAATACAGACCTTCTGCAGTCTTAGTTGGAATATTCAATATCTATTGGCACCATATAGATCTGAGTGATAGTAATGCTGTTCACTTACATATATATGTATATTTCAACAGCTGCCTACTTGTCCTTTTTTTGTCCATTTTTTCCTTTTTTGTTCTTTTTTAATATTTTCCTTTTTTTTTTTTTTTCCCCAAAACCACTACTCAAAACAGGCTAAGTGTAGTAATTAATCTTCTTGCACATAGACCCAAAAGTAAGAGAACATAGACAGGCTGAGGGTTGAAGTCATGGGAGATTTATAGATTCTTCAGTGCTAAATGTAGATAAACCTGCTGATGTTGGAGAGGTTTCTTTGGTTTTATTTAATGCTGAGCTCATTGAATACAAATCCAAGTGCATCAAACCAAAGAAAATGTTCTCATGAGCCCCTGAGAACTCTTTCTCCTTCAGAAATATTATGCAAGAAGCCACAACAGTTAATAAAATAACTAAGAACTGGCATTTAATTCACTGGGGTATTTGCTAGCAGATGTCTTGATTAACTCAATTTACAACTAATCATTAATTAACTTATGAAAATAAATTAATGATTTATATGTGCTGCAATGCACCTTTACCCTTTTTTCTGGCATTTTGAATAAGGTTTATTTATTGTAAAATGGCAGTGATCTACAAAGTGATTTAGAAGACACAAGGATAAACATGGCATGTGACTTAATATGACTAGTACTAAATGTTGCATTTTGGCTCATTTTGTTGCAATATGATTGCTGCCACTCAATTAGTAGGAATTAGCACAATGAGTACAGAGCCTACTGGTACATAACCTGATGTGATGTTAAATGTGGTTACTAAAAGACTCTTCAGTAGAACTTTGAGTAATGCCTTGGAGGACAATACTTCAGGGCCAAGAGTAAGTATTTGATACCAAAATAGATGTACATAGCAAAATACAGGAGGCACCAGCAGTAGAAGTTTCTCTATCAGTTCTTCTAGCAATGTTCTTCTTGGCAAGAATTGTGCAAGAAACCCAGTGGCAAGCTCTGCTTCTTCAATGTAGCAAAGATGCTGCTGGAGGTAGATAATGCAAGATATCATTCATCTAACAGTAACACGTTTCTCTGGGTAAACCTTTCAAAAGCCTTTTTTTGACACATATTTTAATTTTGGAAACCACATTCCAATTATTATTCCTACAATGAGAAGGAAAAAAGTGTTTTCTGAAATCTGGTAAATCTACCATGTTGCTGGGAAAGTATTGCTTTCTTTTTTCCCATATAACTCAAGGTGCTTACATTTGAACTAAATGTTGAATTTCCTTAATCATCTCTGACATCATGTCGTTGCTGCAAATGTGTCTGAACATACCTGAAGTAATTTAACTAGGCAATAATGACAAACCCCAGTCCTGAATTCATCATTCTCATTTATGCAGAAACACTGCGCTACATATGTGTGTAAAAGTTTGCAAAGTCTATATTAAAGACAAATTGAAATTTGAGGCAATGAGAGCAGAAAGTGACAAGGAACTCTATACACAGAGTATCTCCTGTCTCCTAACATCTATTGAGATTTCTGGGAGATACTACTCCTGTAAAATGAATTCAATAGTAATCAGAGACGCAGGATACCAAATGTGCGGAGTTGATTGAAGTTCCTGTGTATTATCTTTAGTCCCAAGCGTGCTAAAATTACCTCAAAGACTGCAGTTGCCAGGAATTCAAAAGAAGTACAATTTGAGGAGGGTGATAATATCCAGCCTTAGAAACCACCTTGAGATTGATTGGGGGGAAAAAAATACTTTGTTTCCTTGGTGGTTCAGCATAACACACAGATTATTGCAGCAAAGCTGCTCCCACCCATCCATTTGTTAGGATGCTGATGATAGTTTCTGATACTGGAGATTTTGTTGTGACACTTTGGCCTTAACATGTTTTCCTATTTCAGACAATTTCCTTTCTTTTATAGACTGCTTCAGAATGAAAATTTTGTTCTAAGCTGTCAAAAGACCTAAATTTCTTTATTTGCTGTTGCTTGATGTAGTCCCAGACTTCTGTATAGATATAACACAAGTGAAGAAAAAGAAAATCATAGAAAATTAACTTCTACAAAATAAATGGGAGAAGGTACTTTTCTCCATCAAGGGAAGTAGACCTGTTCAGTGTTGGAAGGAAATATTCTTTCTTTTTTGTCTAATGTTTCATTTTTCTCAATAAATGAGATATTTAGCCTTTTACAATTAATGTCCTAAAATTGCTTCAAATTGTCTGCCACAGAGTTTCTGTAGCCTGTCTGTTGGGGTTTTTTTGCTATGTATAGAAGACACAGAAGCTTTCAAAATACAGCATACAGATTTACAAGCATTTTCCATTTTATTTATCATTAGTGCTTCAGAAGCATAAAGCAAATGGATTAGATATGAAGTTTAATGCTGAAGAAGAGGACCTAGCTGACATTCATTTTAGACTTCACCCTAGTGACTGTATTTGGGCTGAATTCAGGGAGAATTTTGTCTAAGCAAGGACTCTGTTATTGGTCTTCCTGTGCCAGGCATTAGGAGTTTATGCCTGCTCTGCAGGCTGTATTTTGATGGCAAGTTTGGGAGGTAGCTTTAAATTAGCTGGCTTGGGGACCTGGAGAGCTTGAGCTGCAGCAGCACAGGGTTCTGTGCGGGTTGATTTACCCTGTTTGAATGTGATGCTGTATCACTCTTGGGCTGCAGAGACACAGATGACACCAGCACCATAGATCAGGAAAGGTGTGCTAGAACATTTTCATCTGTGCTCTGGAAAGCAGGGTTCACTGCATCATAAACTTCGTGATTTGGAGTAGGGTTGGTGAGCATATTTGTAGCACCTGCTAACTGAGAAAACATTCTGATAGAGTAAAAACCCATAACTGTAATTCTTTCATGGATGATAACGGGTGCCAGCACAACATTAACATCACCTATTGTGGGTGTCGACTATACTTCACAGCTCATATGAAATTATTACTGACAAAAGATTAAGCAAACACACTTTAGTGTACAATATATAATCCATATGAATTCTTCAGTTCAAATCAAATCTTATGACCCCCTTAGGCTAAATACTTTTTTTCCAACCTTCATGGAATTTATTGAATAGTTGTTTATTAAAGGAAAATCACTCCAATTTCACCATAACAACAACTTGATAATGGCAAACTCCATTGCCATTATCCATTTAATATCTTATTAATGCAAAGAAAAGGCAAACACTGCACTATAGGCTGCAGACCATTTTATTCTCAGTGACTTAACAGCTCTTTTTATGCAGATGACTGCTCTATGTTTCATCTGTGTAAGTTTTATTATCTTCCAAGGGAACCCAAGTATTTAATTTTCTTCTTCACTGCCATTTAAAATTGATAAAGAGTCATCCTAAATCCTTTGAATATCCAGCGTCTGACTTAGGTAAAAAAGGCAGCTAGAAGTATAAAGGAGAGTTAGTTGGGTACTGGTGATATTGCTTCTGTGAAAAAGTCCCTGCAGTGGGAAGATGATTTGCATTCCCGGACAAACTCTGACAGTAAACAGTATCTACTCAGCAACCAAAGATGTGATTGAGAACGTGTAGACACACCTGTGGGACCTTTAGTGCAGGTACCTCACATACCCATGGCAGACTGGGTTTCAGCATACAGGCTTATGCCTGTGCTTAAGAGCTCTGTTTAATATAATTATTCTTGACTTTGTTCAAATATGTGTAGGATTTTCCTTTCTTAAATAGACGAATGAGAAAATAAACTAAAATCTTACCTTTGCTTATGTCTTACACAAATGTTACATTAAGGGTTTAGTCCCGATTTGGACAAGCGTGGGAAAGCAGAATCAAGTTCATGGAATATTAAGCTCCATCCCACAACCTGGATTTCAAAGTCTAAGACCCAAACAATGCCTGTAGATGCTCCTTCTTAACTACTGAATATCTCTCTTATTTATAAATACAAGGTGCTTCTAGCCACAACCACTAAAGAAAGAAAATACTTTTTCCCAAAATAATATTTCTGCCAGTACAGGAAAACTTTCAAGAATTTTATGAGGATAATATTAGTAAGATTAAACAGAAACTGCTTGTCAGAGAATCTTGTAAAAGCCTCATGCAGAAAACCTGAAGAATTCAAAAGAAAATTGAAACTTTAAGCTATCATGTTTAATACTCTTTCTGGGACCTTTTATTAAATTCCATAAGATGATAAAAGCCTAAGCCTTCACATTTTATTAAATCATACAGGAATTAACAGAAAATCATTTAATATTTAAAGGGATGAGGTTTTGCTATATTCAGAACTGTTGGCAAGAAATCCCTCACTTCCTCTCCAGCTGCTGGCCTGGAGGGCTGTGCTAAAGTGGCACAACAGGATGTTGGGGTCCTGGGGGACAGAGACACACAGCCCCCCCGACAGCAGGATCGCAATCATCTGCCTTTGTGTAATTGCTGTGTGGTCTCATAAAGTGCTCCTCTGCCTCCCAGGATGCAGCACCCTGGAACTGTCAAAGCCCATCTGGAAACACAGTCCGCTTCAAACGCAGAAATCTTGTAGAGCTATTACATATTTATGTCAGAGTAAGTCTTGGAGGGGTGTCGGAGCGGGATCTGAATTTGCTTCTGTCTGTTCATAACTGTCCCTTGCTGCCAACACATGATGCTCTAAAATACTAAACGTCACCATGTCTGCCCTCTCGCCCGCTAGTCATGCTCACCCCTGTGAAAAACTCTGCTGTGTTCTCCAGGTTGCTTTGAATCCCTGAATAAAGTGCACTAAATTGGGAGAAAGTGGTTAAAATAAGGCTGCGATTGCTCCACAGGACATCACTGCCTGAATAGCAAGAGACAGAAATTACATAAACAAAAACCAGTCTGAAAAAGGACTATGATTTTCAAAGAAATTAGCACTAACTCAATTTAACTGTTAAACTAGTGCTTTATTGAAAAGTCATTTTGTTTGTCTGACATTAATTGAATAAAACATGTTGTATTACACAGCTGCAGGAGGATGTCGAGTTAGGCTTAATTCCAAAATTACTCTGAGCTGTTCTGTTGTCCATGCAAAATTTAGCTGAACTTGCAGAGCTTACTGGAAGATGTACTTTTTTTACTAATATTGCCACTGACTTTGCCTTTTTGCAGGCTGCCCACTGGTGATTTGTGTGATTTCTACAACATCATCCCTAGACAGCTACGGAAAAAGTGGCAAGTGAGTATGAAAATGTCCTCACTCCTGGTGCAATAAGGGTGAAAAAACTGATGGGGAGAGAAACTTGTGGATCTGATAATAGGGCTGTAGTTCTGCAAGATCCTGCTGAGGAGTAGGGGAGAAAGCCTGATAAAACATAACTGTTTTGTAGGAACGTTCTTAGACCCAGAAGCCCCAGGTTTGCTTTTCACTGCTGAGATGATGCACAAAAAGCTTCTGAGATGTTCTGCCTATTTTTCCCTTCTGCTGCAGAGGCAAAGGGCCTCCTGCAGTGAGCTCCCAGCTTCCCCACACACAGAGCAAGTGTTTCAGCATGGGCTGAAACATTTCTAACAAGATGGAGTAATCTTTGATTAAAGACATTTAATCTTTTGAAGAAAACTACAGTTAAACATCTGAAGATCTAGAATGGGTATCATTAAAAATTGTGAGTACCTTTCTAATCTGGAAAAAGAAGAGCAAATTTATCTGAAAAAAACCCACCCCTGTAGGATTCAATCCTACCATAATGTAAGCAAAAGATTTGGAACAAGGGTTATTTTTTGTGAACTGGCTTGTATCATCACTGCTGTAGGGAAGGGAAGAGGTGTGAAGCTGACAGCGTGTCTCCTGGTCTCCTCACCCCCAGCCAGAGAAGGCAGGGAGGGCTTCCGTGTGTCTCTTGCTACAATGACAGTGCTCACAGCCCTGAAATGACTGCCTGTGATACAGATAGCTACAAGAACAGCAAATAGCAAATAAAACCTTTCCTTTCTTCCCATTTTTCTGCCCCTAATGCTATCTGAAGGCGTGCTGGGGCAGATAGCTGTCACTACCTCTGCAAGATACAAATCAAAATGAGATCCTGCCTCAGATCCCCTGCGTGTGAGGGGAAAGCGAGCCTCTTAGTGATGCTCTATCATGTCTCTTGCTTTTAAAATTCATCAGTCTTTTAGCATTCTCTTCTAGTCTCTTTTTTAATTAAGAACATTACTAATTAAATGACCGTGTGCTTCATCTAAAATCATTCTGATTTTTCCCTGCAGCTGCTGGCTTTCACTAGAGAATGGAGCAATCTGGGCTTTTGTGGCACCGGCATTGTTTGTAATTCTGGTAGGTAAATCCGTGGCTGCTGCTGTTTTCTTGTTGCCCGTCTGTGTCAGCCACGAAGCAGAGCTGGCTGAAGGGCTGATGCCAGACCTTGTGCCAGGCCAGTGAAACAACAGAGATGAAGAGTCCTGGATTCTTTTGTTCCTCCTCCAATTTTTGTGTTTTACACAGTTACGTATTAGTTTGTACATATTAATCCCCACACTATTCATTTCACTATTCCAAGACAAAAATACAACCTAAAATCCTGGGAGAGCTGTCTCTTGAAACAGCCCTCTTAGGGCCACTTATAACTGCATAGAATTGATTAATCTTGGGAGTTTTAATAATTCTCAGAAAGATCCCCCAAAAGAACAAACTCTGTGTTTTGTGTTTCATGTACACCAGTAAAAGTAGAAAGGCTGATTCTACCCCATTGGTATGTGAAGCTCATGCTTGTAGAGAGCTCACTTTTCCCAGTAAAGCCGAGTGCCCTCAGTTAATGTGACCATCCCAGAGTTTAAGCAGTCAGCAGCTGGCAGGAATGGGTTAAAACAATGGAGTGAGCTGTCTCCCTTTGGGTGGGCTCTGGGGAAGGTAACAAGCTGCACCTGCCTTTTCACAGTGGCAAGGAATTTGTGCTGTTCCTCTGTTTTGGGAATTGCACGTCAGGTCTGGCAGTTTGTCTGGCAGGGCTGTTAAGGGGAGTTTCCTGGGGTTCAGGTGCTGCTGCAGACACCTCTGCCAGCTCTAATGAACATCATCTTTCCAGGGGAGGGTGCAGGTTCATGGGTCCGATGCTGATACACCAATGTTCTGCAGCAGTTTAATTATGCCCATGCATTAAATTGCAGTGAGTTGTAGTTTAATCACTCTGATTACTAAATATTCAGGGGTGTTTGCAGGGATTAAGTGGGAGGCTATTCCTTTTCAGCACTGTTTCCAATACTTTAATTGGTCAAGCTATCTACAATTTTTGCTGCAGGTTATAATGTCAGACTGACAGCATGAACATGGAACAGACTCACTAATTAGTGAAATCAGGTTGTCTTTAAAGGTTTACTTAGATTTCAAAAGCATGAGCCCAAATCTAGACCAAAGTCTGCCTGCTGTGGTGTTTAAGGAGGGTCAGGTAAAATAGGATTCCGACTACTTGCATGGAGGAGCATCAAAAGGAGCCACTGACTGTACCTTGTACTTCCCTAAGAAAACTAAGATTTCCATGGAACGCACAAAGAAACTTCCCCAAATTTAATCACAGAAAAAACCCACAAATCCTGCTCATAAGGGAGGGAAGGAGCAAGATATGCTTAAGACCACTAGTGTTTACCATTGCATATCTCTGTAACTATTTGGCAAGCAGAAGGTGCCTCCTTGGCTGACCTTTTTCATCACAGGCAATTTTACACTGCAGCTGAGTAGACATCCTACCCTTTGCCTGAGAGACCATGAAATCAGCACATCTTATAGGCAGCCCAGCCCAGTCTAACATCCTCCACCCAAGATACAGCCTCTGAAAAACTGGGCTATATAAACATACATTAAGAAACAATGAAAGTAGTTGCTATATTGATGCGACAGAAATCACCTCATGTTAGCATTTTAAAAAATTATTAATGGTAATGCTGGAAAGTCCCTGTGCAGTATGGGCAGAATTTCTTTTACCTAAGCATATATGTGTAAATAAGAAATGTTGGTCAGTGGATTACAGCTGGCTAAACAGCTCTGGTTTGTTCCAACAAACTTAATTTCTTGTTCACCTGTACCTTGATCCTTCTGTATGTAAGCTTATATTCTAAGCTATGTAGATACTGATGACTGGAGAACTAATATTCAAATGTCTCACATTAGCACTTGCTTTGTGGTCATTGTTCAGCAGCAAAGTAGGACATGAGATGCAACCAGTAAAATCAAATCTTTCCCAGCTGCTGTCCAAAGATGGTATTAATCAAAACATGCCACATAGTGAAGCACTTACTCACCTGAGTGAGCGCAGCCTTCAACAATTTGCAGGTGTAGCTGCTTGCCAGCGAAAGTAAGGATTTAACTGTCTGGCTCTTATGATACATAATATTTGTGCAGCTCAAGTGATATTCTTGTAGGAATTCAAATACTTTGACAAAGAGAAAAAATGAGCTCACGAGGTTGATCTTCGTAGAGCAATTTGTTAAATAGTCTAAACGCAGGTCTGCCCAAAATAGCAGCAAGCTGACAAATTATTCTCTCTGGGCATTGAATATGCTAGCTGAAAAATGTGTTAGTGCCTATAGGGAAATAACAAGGCTAAACACTATTTTGTGTGTGCGTGTGTGCCTGTGCTCTTTAAATAACAAATTACCACTAGTTGCATGCACTAGTGTTTAGCTCTGAAAATACATCTCAAAAAGCAGTCTTTGACTACTTCCATCTACAGTTTCTCTCTGCCAAGAAAAAGGATTACGCTGTGAAGAAAGCAGGGGGACTGTTCTTTTCAACTCCCACTCCCTAGAGACCAGGCAGACACAGTCTGCTTTTGTCCTGCCACAGCCTCGCAGGCGATACCGACATCACGGAGCCTTAAAACAGAATGATGTGGTGGGAGCGTGACTGGGAAAAAAATACTCACACATACTTTTCTAGAGAGTAATTCACAGAACCTCCTAGTCCTATATGGATTTCCATACCCAAAGTGCTCCTTCCTTGGTGTTTATGTCAAGGGATGTGTTGAAAGAAATTGTTCCTTCTATGTGTAGGTATTTTGGCTTCTACCTGCATCTTTAAGTTTAAAGATCATCTCTTCACCCCAGACACCACCACCCAAGCCTCTATAGCATCCTCTTAAATCAGCTTTGCAAAAAATAACAGTGCAATTAATTTGAAAACCAAAACTCAGCCAAAGTAGGTCTGGGACATGTCTTCAAAAAAAAAAAAAAAAAAATTGACAAAGCACCTGAATTTTTGGAACAAGACATTAAACTTTTGGCAGAAGGCTTTGTTTGCTATCAACCATCTGCTGCCTTGGTGTATTTCCATAGATATGGCAGAATTAAGGAAATTCTGTGGAAGGCATCTGTGTGCACAGAGCAGAGGGTTTGCTGCAGACAGCAAGCAATCCACTGCGGGGGAGGTACTGGGCGGTAGTGGCAAGTCCTTTCTATTGTTTTCCCTGTAAGTAGTTATTTTCATGGTGGTTTTTTACAAGTCTTTGACATAAACAACATTTTTACGGAGCTAAATGATTTTCATTAGCATATTGTTCTGGGGACATCAGCTTTGAAACCGGTGTCTTCAGGTGGTACTCCGTGGAACTTGGGTGCCAGGCTGAGATTGCCATCACTGGCAAGATGCAGAATTAGCATAATTTTTGTATGTTGAATAGGATCTTACTCTGCAGGTAGGCCCACTACTTGAAAAGTGACAATTTGTGTCTCTTATTAGGCATCATTCGTAATGGAAAAAGGGGACAGAATTGGACCCACAGTGTTTAAAGGCCCTGAAACAGTAGGATTCCTCAGAGTCATCGAAACCAAGTACATACTGAAGTGCTGTAGTGGATTAGAGCACACATGAACTGACCATGGCTGCTAAGCTGCTCATTTTTTCTTATTAGCACTCGGTAATGAGCACTTTTACTGTTTTAAAATTAAATTCCTTCATTATATTAAAATTAAATTTCTTCTTACTTAAAGCATGAAAGCATGAAACTTTTTTTCAAACAAGGGAAGAGATTGTAAGAAATCAAAAATTAAGAATTATTAGGAAAGAGTAGAAGTCAGGAATCTGTTACCCCTTTTATTTATTCTTTATTTTCTTGTGTATTTCCTTTCCAACCTCAAAGTTTTGCTCTGATATTCAGCTCTGTCTAGTGTGATACCACTAGTGATGCATTAATATGAGGTCATGTACACAGAAGTCTAAAATAAGTAAATTTAGTCTATTCCAACTCCAGTTGCTCTGGAATCGCTAAGAGTGGAATAAGGCTTTCCAAAATCATTCTCCCAGATTTCAGATCTAATTTAATTGACTAACTGTTTGGAAATGTATGATACTCAGTAACGATTTTTGATGTGACCCAGCAATGGGCTGCAAGTGCAGCAACGCCCAGCCTTGGTGTGCTACTAATGATGTCATAATAAGGGTCCAATTAGCCCTCACTGTGAGAGAGTATGTTAAACCTCCGATGGGAGGAGTCAGCTATAACTCCTTGTACCATTGCCTGAAACTGAAGTGGAGCCTAAAATAGTTTGTGGTTGTAGAGGAAAGCTGCTCAATGGATTTAATTAAAGCAATATGTTTTATACATTTATTTTTTTTTAGCTCCTCTATGCTGCCAAGGCTTTTCTTGGCTAGCATGAAACACACCACATCAGAGGGTTTTACACATGGGATTTCTGCACTGCTCTAGAGAAGAAACAAAAATCCCCTGAGACTTGGAAGAAATCTAGATTAAACCCCTGCAAAAAAAAAAAAAAAAAAAACTGAGGGAAAGAATTTGTCTCACTGTATCTGATCTGATAAAATTTTTATGAGAAAAGATAGAGTTCCTTTTTACTCATTTAACTCTCTCCCTGATTTGACAAGTTTTAGTCAGATGAAGTTGCACTAAAGTGAGCCAGAGCTCCCTGATGTCATTGGGATCCTTCCATGGGCTCTGGTGGGCTCTGGATCAAGCCTACAATAATGGGAACTGGCAGCTCCTGCTGATTTTGCAGAGATTGCGAGTGCCTGGGGTTGGACAAGCTGCCTTGAAAGGAGTTCTGTGAGTGAGGAAACGAGAGCTAACATTATTAGCTATATTTCCTTGAAAAGTAGAGCATGGCCAGTACCTGCAGCAAAAATATTCTAAGTTCCTGTGTAATTTTAAGGCAAAATAACTGCAACTGTCAGATAATCTGGTCTTTCAGAAAAGTGAAAAATAGGAACTACATACAGTTCCTAAATGCTTATTCTCCTAGTTTGAATGTTCTGATGTAGGTTTAAGCCTAATGAATGTTTCATCAACTAAGCTACTAACTCATCAACTAACTCATTCTCCAATCATTGGCAAAGGATTTACATCAGATGCCAAAAAAATCACTGGAGGAATAATTCAGTGGCTGTATTTTGGTTTCCCATTATAAGGGCAGTGGAAATACCCCCATACTTTACTTTCTGAAATATTAGCAAAGGTAGACATTTGTAACTAATCTGTTTATTTAGGCTGGATGAGATTACTCTAATTTCTCAAAATACCTATACAAAAATTTTCAAGTGGTTCAAAAAATTTAAATGCAGAACTTGAGTGTAATGGTTCATTGCTAATTTCACAAGTACCTTGGTTTTTCTCAGCAGTGAGATCACAGTGTTTCCTTCTCATCTTTGAAACATTTTACAAATGCATCCTGGAAAGGATATAGTCACACTGATTGCACAAGAGGAGAAGCTCAAGGCCTTTTAAAATTTCTACTTTGGACCATTCAAAATACCTAGGAAGTTGATTTCCAATTTAATTTATTTTACATAAAGAAACAGTTTGGGTTTTAGAAAACCATCTTATTTGTCTCCATTGAGATTATCTTGCTTGTGCTGTTTTCATGAACAGATCTCAGTGTCCACAACCAGTTTGAATGAGAGTTTCCAAGATTCTGAGTATTCAGTTGTTGGTGCTTGCCATTCATAACTTTCACTGACTTTTGTAAGATGTAGGAAATTCAGAATTTGAAGAATGAGGTTTCTTTTTTTTTTCTTTTACTTAACCACATTTTTGGGGGAAGTGTTTGAATATACAATATTTAGGCATATTTAAAAAAATGCTGTGGAGAAAGCAAAATCTAGGAGTGTCTCAGAAGAATTAGGAAGGGAAGAAAGCGTTAGGGTTAAGCGCCTGTGAGGCTGGCAGCAGTGTGGTGTTGTCTGCAGTCATCAGAGAAAGGGATTGCGGAGTAACTTTCCAGGATGAACTTGAAATGTCAGTGAAACACCACAAGGAAGTGTCAAAAAGGGGGGCTGATGTTTTGGATACACAACTGAAAAAGGCTGGTGAAAGATAACACACAAAGAGCATGAAGACAACATGGGCCTGTTCACTGAAGTTCTTGTCATATTTGTCAGCTGGTAGTAGATTATTAGGGTATTTATTTGTAAAGTAGGGATCCTGAGTGCTCCTTTAGCTGTGAAGCAATGTATCAATCCAGCCTTATCCTAAACAGGCAAGGACTGTTCCCGATGATAGAAGGAAACCAAAGGGAGAGCTACCTGCTGTGGGGAGAGGGAAATCCATTGACAAGGGTCAAACTTTACCAGTCCAAAATTGGAAACCTCTTTTTCCAAATAAATACAAAATGCAAAGTTCCTCTTTTTTGTTGCATTTTTTACAATACTGTGTCACACTGATACAGTCAGTACTTGTTCTCCTGACCAAGTCTTGTTCCTTCTTCAGGTCAATATTGGTATTCTCATTGCTGTCACAAGAGTTATCTCAAGAATCAGTGCAGACAACTATAAGGTCCATGGAGATGCCAATGCCTTCAAGTAAGTTTTTTTTCATTCAAATTATATTATCACAAGTTAATAATCTCACACTAGCAATGTTATATCATAAGTTGTATCATTGGGACACATATCATGGACTTCTCCCAGAAGAGTGCTATAATTTCTCTTTAGTAAAAATCAAGTAATGTTAAAGGTAGCATATAATTCTCTTGAATGTAGCCAGTTAGCTATATTTTATGACAGCTGAACGCTACACAGGATGAAACCTATGGTTCAGCACGAGCTATAGTGCTTTTCTGCTTATTACAGTCTCCAGCATTTGCTGATTCATGATTTTCCCTTTTATTAAAACTTTCCTTTTCCAGTTGTATTCAAAGACAAATCTCACAGAGTGTCATTAATCCGTACTGGAGTATTGCAACTATTCTGCTCCTTCAGAGGAGAAACCTTGTTTCTAGCCCCAGTTCAGCATATTTAAGCATATGCTTATATTTAAGACTCTCTTGATACTGCAAAGCACACAGATTTATGCTGGATTTAAATGTGTGCTTATATTTGGGTGTGTCTTTGTGCCAAGGTACCTTGAGCCTCTTGGATGGTGGCCTCTTTGAGAGTGTATCGTCTTTAAAATACTGCACTAACAAGGCCAGAGGGGAAATGTAAGGTTGCATGTGAATACACAAGGACAACTTCTGATTTCTAAAATCTATGGTTAGTCTAGGAATAAGATGAAATCCATTTAATTTTTGTTCTTAGTTTGAATATTATCAACTGTAGATTTGGAATGGTGGAGCTCTGTGCTGAAAACATGACTTCTCCAGACACCCTGGCCAAGAGATACTCCTTGTGACAAGTCACTTTTAAAATACAAGTTTAAGATTGGACCTAACGAAAGCAATGGTGGTGGAGAAAAATTATAATCAGTGGGAAGATATATCTGGAAGCATTCAATCGTTAAATTATTGATTAAGCACAAATATGCTCTGATAGAACACCTTTCCTTATAGAACTAAATCAATTCAATAAAATATAATTGAAGGTAAACAGAACATACAGAATAACTCTTTTTCTGTAGATACTGTTACAGAAGTGACTCCTCAGAATAAATTTGAAGTGAGAAAGGTATAAATAGCTGTCCAAATCAGATCTTAGAGAGTATTCAACTCTGATTCAACATAGTGGTGAGGCATGATGAATTAGAGTTTGACATACAGAGGATGTCATGGAGAAAGTAACTGGCCTATTGGAAAAAAGATAAATATAAGCCCCTTATTACACTGGATTTCATTTTCTTTTCATGAGTGTTCCTTATACGGGTGAGAAGTTTATATGCCCAGTATGAAATCATTCTGTCCATGGTACAGTTTTCCCAACAAGAAGAGACAAAACAAAAAAGGGTTCTGTTCTGACAGCTGCACGGGAAATGTTTTTCATAGTGAAAAAACCCCCATGCTTCCAACCCCTAAAGGTCCTAGATGTTGATCAGAGGTTGTTAACATGTGAGAGTGGGTAAGCACAGCAAAATGAATCAGTGGCAGAGAGCACAGAGAAATGAGAAAAAAGCAATAAGCTCTGTAGTTTCTGTCAGGTCGCTGTCAGCAAGGGCTACAAGGTAGTTTTTGAAACAAGTAGTTCACTTTGCTTAGGGAAGAATCACTGAAGACTGCAAAAAGCTTTGTGCAACATGAGCCTTAACTAAAGGGTCTGTCAAGCACCCACCTGAATAGTGCTGTTTATTTGATATTAGCTATGGGTTAGAAAAAAATTATCAAGCACTTCTTAGAAACAAAGCTGAAATAAAATAGCACAATGTGATTTTGATGAGACAAGAAAGCACTTTGTCACCACACTGCCATTGTCTGCTGCAGTGAAGTGGTACCTAAGGCAGAAGTGGTTTCTTTAGGGCTGTGATCTTGGTTTCAGAGAGCCAGACGAGGAGAACTGCAGTGCAAGGAGCTGTGGAGGCAAAGCCTGCTCAATCCAATAAATTTGGGAGGGAAGAAAAGAAGGATTTCAGTGTTGTCTTTTCAAGCTGGAATAAAATTTAAGTGGAAAGCACAATGAGAAAGAGTTCAGTTGCTGTCTGCAGCAATTTGGATGATAGTACTTAAACAGTGGGCGTCTCAAAGTTTACAAGTGATAATACACCAAAAGGCACAGCAAAACTGTCTGCAGAACGAGCCTGTGGCAGACGCGTGAGGGAGGAGCCAGTGCCAGCTTGTCCTCTCTTTGGTAACTCTGGCCAATATTTCTACCTGCCTTCAAGCACTCGGCTAGGAGAGCTCACACTGGCAGCTGCAGTTGCATTAATATACAAACGGCTGCTGTAATCTGAAAATCCCAGCCTACAGGTTTTACAGAACAGGCTCGTCATCAGGCTTGCCTCTTGCCAGGATTTGCTGCCAAAGGAAAAGTTTAATCACACTGACAAGCACTGCCTTCCATTTCTGCTGGCAGCCTGGGTGGGAGAGCACCTGCCTTGAATTCATCTCCCCTAACTTTAGAGCTTAGTAAAGCGGACTCCTCTACCTGGACTCCTGATTGATGGAGAAATGGGTGCTTCTACCATGCAGTTGATCTCATTTGTTAAATGTCCATCTCACTTGCCTTTGCCCCATCTCTGGAGGTGTTCAAGGCCAGGCTGGATGGGGCTTTGAGCAACCTGGTCTAGTGGGAAGTGTCCCTGCCCACGGCAGGAGGCTGGAATGAGAAGATCTTGAAGATCTTATCCAACCCAAACCATTTTATGGTTCTATGAAAAGTTCTCATTTCTCCCCAGTGAATGGGACAGTAGGTGGACTGCCCAGATCCTACTCAGATACCATCTCTGTACCCAGGTGGGGTAACTCACACCTCTGAGGCTGTCAACCCACAACAGAGCAGAGATTACCGTAGGAAATTGTCCTAACAAAGATGCAATTACAAGCCATGATGATATCAGTTAGAAAATATATTTATTGTTAGAGAAATGCTAGTACTGGAGCATATTTAGTTTCCCTAAAGATTAAGTTACTTGGCAACACAAGTGGATATTACCAACAAGACTTGTTTCTCTTGGCAACAGACAGCAATAAACTGATGTAATTATTTAGAGTAATTGTTCCTGGTTTTCCATATGGCAACAGGTCCTCTCAAATGCTGACTCAAATGTGACTACAGAATATGCATCAGGGTGAGCCAGCACCCTGCTCTGAAGGCACCATCCATCAAACTTCATGTTTAAAAGCCAAAATAGAAAAGAAAGTTAATTAATTTATTTTTCATTTTCCCCATTCACATATTGCTCATAATGAAGTGCAGTACATCATGGGCTGATTGACCTCTTCAGGTCCAGATGTTGCTTGTCACCATGGAGGTATCAGACAGCACCTTGCTGAACTTCTTATCCTAGTTTTAGAGACATTGCTGTGGACATATGGTTTTATTTGTTTGTTTAAAGTATATATAAATAATAATAACACCCCCAAAATAAAACGCATCATAAATGGAAGAAGTAGAGTAAGTGTGTATGATAAACTGCAAAATAACCAAGAACTGAAGGCAAAATTAAAATAGTTAATCAGGTTATGATCAAAGATGCTGATTAATGCATAATAGACTCCTGTGACAATCTGAATGTAGGTATTTGGTTATTTGGGAACTTTTGTATATCTGTGGGAACAGTTGCTTTTTTAGTGTCTGAAACTTTTAGTTCTGCAAGAGCAGTTTGCTGGTAAGAGATGGGCAAAAATATTATCAGCTTCTATTTATTACTTGAATTTAGTTAACATGCTTTTCGTATTGTTTTGTGACACATGTTGAAGA
Source organism: Scolopax mira (assembly GCA_004320125.1). Classification (NCBI taxonomy): domain Eukaryota; kingdom Metazoa; phylum Chordata; class Aves; order Charadriiformes; family Scolopacidae; genus Scolopax; species Scolopax mira. The sequence goes on from BJBW01000387.1 coordinate 151,697, forward strand.
CATGTATAGAATATGAGCTGTTTCACTTAGGTGTGCTTGCTTGTATTTGAATAGATGATTACCTATTGACTCTCAGCAAAATAATTTTGTGTAATAGTTCAGGTGCTGCTTTCTTAGAATGTTTTGTATCCAGGGAACAGATTTTCCACCAAAAAGCAAACGTGAATGGTTTAGTTTATAGAATGCTGAATCAATTACCTTGAAACATTTAAATGCATACATAAAACATTTGTTTGCATTATCCATTCTTCTTGGCTGGGCCCTCTTTTAGGGAAACAATTATTCATATGTGTGAGTTTAAGCATCTGAGTGGTCTCTCTAAGATTAATGCAGTTAAAGCAGATTAGTTTAATGGAATTGCTCATGTGCTTAAAAGGCACATGGTTACATTTCTGAGTTACGGATTGTTTGAGCCCTTTTTCCTACTTATTTCTGCTGCATGTGAAGTCTTAATTCCACTCAGTACATTCAATAACTTTTATTAGGACCTAGATATTTTTTTCTTGTTGCTCTACCCCTTCAAAATGTCATTGGTATGTTTACTTGGGAAGTTACTTCTCTGTTCCTGTGAGAAAAGATACCTAATGTGACAGTGTTTTAGAAACATGCACATTTCTTGGGGAGACGGGGAGAACTCTTCCCTGATTAGGTCTATCACAGACAGTTGTTTGATTTCAAGAGGTACCTGGCTCCTAGTTTACAATATGATTTTCAAAGATCTTAGTTTTGCACTAATACTCATTGTATTAGTGTAAAGAAGAAATGCAAAGCCTGTCTGCTGCAGGAAAGTAGTTTTAGTCTAGAAACAAAGATACCCGGCTTAGCCACACCACTGGTCACTTCTTAACCGCACGACTTGCGACCCAGCTACCTCATTTCTGTGTTGTATTGCCCGGGAGAGACAGTTTCATTAACTTTTCTTGAATACGACACCAAATCCAACTCTTATTGAATACTTTCTCACTGCTTCCTCTGAAATGGTCTAATGAGTTGGAAAAATCTCTATCTTTTTTATAAAGTGTACACTTCAGAAACTGTTGAACCAGAAGTGGTAGCTATCATAATCATCCACGGATAAAGAAATTACGAGAAAATTAGAAATATTTCTTGGCTTTTTACCCCATTCTTTCATTTTATTTATTTCCTTCCTCCCTCAAAGCCTGATCTTCAATCAGTAAAATAATAAAGCAGCCTCTTAGTGCTCTATTGAGTGAAGGAAAAACATTTTTCTGTTCAGTTAAATTAATGACTGAAAATTGGAACAAATGGCAGTAGCTGCAGTGTATGGGAGCAAAACAGGGCTTCAAGAAAAGCTCAGCAGGGCAAGCAAGTCACGTAAGCTGTAGTGTTAGTTTGTTCTGCATTTTTTTAATGTAGCATAAAGCCCTTTGGAATGAAACTGAAAACAGGGTATGTAGGTTAATGCAAAAATCCATTACTTTGGTTATTTGAAAAAAAAAAAAAGAGAGCCGTACAATAAGATTTTCCCTTTGATGGATATAAATACTGTTGTCCTCCAACAGCTCATGATGCTGCAGACATCTGTATGGTTTAACCGTGTAATTGACTGTTCCAAAGCACTTTGCAAAGCCATCTATTATATCCCTGCAGCACACTGAATGCACTGTGGCAAATTGCTCATCCGATTAATCAATGATCCATTCCACGCCATGACTCTGCATCAGTATTTTACTTTGTTTATAAACATACCGCCAGCCTTCCAGTCCAGTCACCTTTTGTCTCAGATACCAATCTTCTGAGCTAGGGCTTTGGTGCTTTTAACATCAGGCAGTGCTCTGCAAGATGCTGCGTATTTGTTGCACTTTTTTCTTGTGATTCTGTTCCTGTTTAATGTCCATTGATGTCCAAAGACTTCTCCTCCTAAGCATTATTTGCAGCTGTTCGTTTTCACAGAACATACTTGTCAATCACAGCACTTGTTTGAAGCTCTCCTGACAAAGGAGATACCGTAATCTCCCGCCATAACTAAATTCCACCCCTTTGTGATACCATTAGAGAATTTCTATTTCTTTCCCCCCCACCCCCACCCCTTCCATGAGGGGTGAGGAGCAAGTTACAATGTGCAGTCAAACTTGTCTGAAAGTCCATGGGGATTCAAGATCCATAGCACTGGAAAATCCTTCCCCTGCCTTGCTGGGTAGCAGATGCTGCAGCTGCAGCCCTCAGAGTCAAAGAGCTCCTGCTTTTCTGTGTTCTGCTGAGAAAGAGAAGAGCTTTTCCCATTTGCTGAAGCAGAGCCACCAGTAAGAAAGAGCAGTCTGGCAAGTCAAATCTCCTTTCAGCAATTCCTTTTCTTGACAATTTCTAATTGTGTGTAAGGAATCATGTTCATTGAACAAACAGCTTGAATGATGTACCTCATGGAAACTCTTGGAAAGAGGAGAGTGACTGGCAATAAAGGAAACAATTAAAATGAAAGTATTAAGCAATGACAATTAGTGAGCTGAAGTACTACTGCCAATGATAATGTCTTCAACCTAATTAAATTTTTGGCTCATTGAATATGACAAATACAAATGCAGTTTGGGTGTCTCCTTATTAGACTCAGAGTTTTAGACTAAGAATACATGGGTTTTAATGTTGCCAATGAGACTATTAATGAGGAAGTGCTAATCATTTAGGAACCATAATGACAGTAACGGTAGTGCTTTCTTTACAGCAGATGCTAAGAGTCATAGCGCTGGAGAGAGGCTCCAGGCCATGTTGTGATTGTTCAGGCATATTTCAGGCACATTTTGGGAGGAGTAATAAAAGCCTAAAAATTATGCAAAACAGAGCTGCAGAGAGGAGGCTACTCAGTGAGACCACAGGAAAAGGGACAAATGGTAATAGGCTTAAACTGTTGAAAAAAATCAAGTATCTTTAAGCTTCCAGTAGTGGGAGAGGAGTGGCAAAGCCATGGAGTTGATCACCTGGGGAGCTGCTGAGCTTCTGTTACTGAACAGCTTTCAGAAATGTTGCACAATTGTCTATGAGGGCTAATTCTGGTGCCTGTCTTCTGTTTGAGCTGGTCAAGACGACATTGTGAGTCCTTCCACACCTTATTTTTTTTTCTTGGTTGTCTCCTTCTGAGCCAAAATTGTCCTTTGTGGGAATTGTTTTCTGTTTGTTGTTTCTCCTTAAACAAGATTTACTGTTCCAGGGTGTTCAGGGCCTGTTGATTGTGGACTCCAAAGGAACAAGCAGCTCTGATAATTCTGTCCTTGTTTTTTCTTGTATTAGGAAGGGCAGTAAGATACAACCTATAGGTACAAAACATACTAGGAAAACTTGATATTTGAGATGTGCTGGATTTTTTGAGTATAAAGATCCAATATTTTTCATTAGAGGTGCTTAGGGAGGTTTATTTTCATATCTGAATGTCAGGATAGAATGAGGTTCATTAAAACTTGGTTATTAAAACTTCACTCTGAGCACAACAGAATCAGATATGGAAGGGAAGGGTATGAGAGAAAGGGGCTGTATCAAGCCACCTTTTAGCTATTTCTCATCTTCAGTGTCTAGAAACCAATGTGCCTGTTCTCTATGGCTGAATCAATTTCTTGATTCCACCTTATCTGTCCCTGATAGATGCTCAGAGCAGACGCTGCAGGTGAAAGCTGATCTCTGCAGGAGCTTGAGGGGACACTATTTTGAGACGGGGCCTCCTTAAGTCAAATTGGGATTTGTATGGCATTTAATGAGAACAAAACTCTCTGCTGGCCCCATGCCTAAGGTTGGATCATTCATGATGAGTCTTTTATGGTACATAAGGTGCCAGCAAACAGAGGAGTTGGGTCAAAGAAGTTATTAGCGATGTGACACAGTGACATATGGGAACAATGCAGATGTGGTTAACCCCCCCCTCTGCCAAAGTTGTCTAAAGAATAGCATGTCTTCTTTAGAACAATAGCAACACAAAGTTTCAGCTTTTGAAAATCTACAGTGAAAAAGAGCTCTGAAGTTCACATTCCTTTGTTTTAAAAATTTCTTAATTGTTTTTAGGTTTCAATATTTTAGTATCTGCTTTAAAGCCATATAAGCCATATAAGAAAATACCAGTAGGAGGAGGACAGTGTAATGAGTCATAGCTTTATGCCTGGTACCACAGTAACAATTAAATGCTGGTCATTCATCATGAAATGGTACAATTCACTGTGAACAGCAATAACTTCAAGAGTTTGCTTGAACTGCTGCATTTACATCCTTGGTCCAATTTATAATCGTAGAACTCTATGTCAGCTTTATGCAGAATAATAAGACAAATATTATAGTTATGCCATCGCATAAAGTAAATGGTTATTTAAACATGCACCTTGTGCAGAGCTCTAGACATCCCTGTAAATCACGATCCAGTCTGACAGAGCTCTTAGCTAAGTGTGATTTACATATTTTCCCGACAATGCTCTCTCAAAATAAAATAAGACAAATGAAAAATATGAGTAATTACAATAAAGAAAGATCCTGTTTTAGAATCAAAAGTCCTTTTAAACTTTTAGGTACTATCTTCAGGTAAGTAATAAAATGCCATTAACTATAGATATGTTACATGTGTTTTGGAAATAAAATTTGGAAATTATGCTTAGTTTTTCTCAATTGAAAAAGATATGAGGCAGAAGCATATATTTTTTGTGAAAGAAACTGAATAAAAAGCATATTGGAAATAATGAAAAAGGCAGTTAAGTCAGATGATAATTGAAATCATGAGGATGTCAGGAATAGTGAGAGTTTCGATGTGAGGTGCTGTAATCCCCCCATGAAGAGCAATGTTCTTTAACTCCACTGTGTTTACTGTCCCCAGTGAGGCTCATGTAGCTTCTCCAGCCACATTCCCAAGTTAGCTCCCTTATTTTAAGAAAGATATTAAAAAACTAAACATCCAAATACAGTAACAGAAGAAAGAAGCCTTGGGTGTTCTCCTGTGAGAAGAGCTAGTAATGATTCAGATTACTTATTGCTGCTTACTTTTTTTGAACAAGACAGACATAAATATGTATGGAGCCGCATAAAGGAGCTTGTCATGAGCTATTGTCTGAGCCCACTGTACACAAGAGAATCAGCAAATACTTAGCTCAGAAATTAAAAAAATAAATTTTTCATTTTCATAAGATATATGGGGCTGCAGCTGTACCCAATACTGCAGTACATTACTAAAGCAAAGGGCTTGAAGAGGGTTCTAAAAAACTGAGCGAGCCTCTGCCAGCAGCACTGGCCCTGGGGCCAGTCCCCAGCAGCCCTCTGTCCCCATGGCCCAGCCTGTACCCCACCAGGCAGCCTCCAAAACAGCTCCTGGAGACCCCATGGGTATTGCAAAGGGGTGGGAGGGGAGAGGAGGGGACCAGAGCTTGACACAACAGGGCTGGATGCTGTCAGGAGATTAGCAGGGAAGTACATGTATTTTCCCATATTTTCCATTTGCAAAGCAGGTCCTTGGGAGAAGGCGGGAATCAAACCAGTTAGTAAAACATTTTGATTTTGACAAAAAAGAATGTATTTTCTTCAAACTTTTCTGACTGGGCTCTTCTTTAAGTAATACAGCATCAGCTATGACATTAACTTTGATAAACTTGATAAAAGCCGTACGTATGCTTCTTTAATGCCAGCTTAATAAGAATTCAAGTTCCTCACGTCACAGGACACTGCAGTCTGCAGTATCCTCTGGAGCATCAGTCACTAGCAGTTTCTAGAAACTAGAAGCAAGGCAACGTGATTGTCACTGTACTTCAGCAATTCTTTTTTTTTCCCTTATGTACATTTGAGACAGGCGACCAAACAAGTATACGGCTATTTATTTGCTACTACTGCAGTTAAAGCTCATATGAACCATTACACAGAAAATTACTTTTCTTTCTCAGTTTATATGCCTGACCTTGATAGCTTTGCTGTTCACTGGTTCCGTTGCCATGGAAATGGGAGAACGATCTTTCTGTTGATATCATTGCATAATTAAGGGTCACTGAGACTGTTTGGGTCAAGAGATCATTTTCAGAGTTCAGCTCCCAGGGGAGTGATTGTTATTCTACAGAAATTTTGCATATGGGCTGATGTGATTGTTACTTTGTCATCCTAAATTAAACTATGGGCCCCACTGACTCCAAGCTACGAGCCAGAAATATTTGCTAAACCTACAGATTTCCAATAAACCTCTTCTATGTGAGGCTGGTTTTTTTGTGTGTTCCTGGGCATACAGAAGTACCAAGCTATGAAGTTCATTGCTACTTGTCAGCTGAAGAGTGCTAACTGGCTATGTAATTACTCCTGACCAGTTTGAATTGTGTGTAGAACACAATCACTTATACCGGTAAAAGCCTCTGGTGATGGAAATTTGAGTCTCTCCAGGCTGTAGCTAGCTCAGAAGTATTTTTTGTTTAATGGCTTCTCTTAAAAAGCTTGACATCTCTACAAGGGCAGATTAAGAAAGGACAAATAGGAGCCTGTCCTTCTCCAGTGGACAGCAATAATGGTTCTTCTTTCCCTCCGAATTTATATACTCAAAACTTGTTCTATTTTTGACAGGCCATGTTTCCTAGATTACCAGTCATTGTTGTTGCTGCCTCCAAAGTCTTTCCAGGGAACCACACTGCTCTTGAATTTTGATACCCAAAACTCAACTTGATGCTCCAGCTCAAGTATCACCAGCACAGAGCACAAAGTCGGCCTTACTTCATATTTTTAACACATGTTGTTCCCTGGTTTGACATCCCGGAGTAAGGAAAAAAAAAAGTAAATTGTAATGGCATCACACTACCGGCTGCAGTTTTATAAATCTTAAAAAAACTCAGTTGTATAAACTGTATTTCATTATAATTAATTAAATGAAGCAAGCTCCACGTTAACACTTAATCCTGTGCTTTGGACAACTCTTAAGATATTTAATGATAAAAACTTCCCTTCCACATTAGCCTTCTGGTTTGGCAAGCCAAAACAGACACACGCTTCCATACTGTTCCCGTTTCCTTTGCCTTTATTTTTACACAGAAATTTTTGCAAGGTCTGTCTGCCCACAGTTTCTGTCTCTCTGAGCAGGTCTACATTTTTTATATACCCTTCCTTTTTCCTTGTGTGTTCCTTTCTGGACAAGCTGTACCCTTTCAATCAGTACTTCACTCGTGAATTCTTCCCTCAAATCTCCTGTAATGTAAGGAAAAGTGAGCACTACAAGGTCCTGTTCATAAATTCTGTAATTTGACATTCTCTCTGTCTGGGTCTGTCATCTTGGTTTACTGCCGGGAAAACAAAGATTTTTAACCGCACAATATAATAACTATGAAAAAGATTCAGGTGGTTGTAAACAGCAATATAAGACTAATTTTCAGTATATTGTTTCAAGATGACTTGTAGAGATTTAGCCAATTAAAAATAGTAAGGGTTGGGCTCATGTAGATTCATGCCTCACACTGACAATATACCTAGGGTAGTCTGTGCAGAAAGCTGTCATGGAGTGGAAGAGGTCCTACATTGGGAGCTTTGAAAATGGATAAAACAATGGAGACTGTAGTGGAAGAAATAATCAGGTGCAAATGTTGGAGAAAAGAAGTTAATGACATCTAGACTGGTCCATCTGGCACCCAGAGGCAGGATCTAGCCCTTTGGGACATTTTCATTGACTTGTCCTTGGAAGAGACAGGTAATGAGTTTTCTGGGAATCAGCTGTCGTAACAAATTCCTTCTCCTGGGCTGAGTCCAACGCAGAGCTAGGCACCAGGTCCTGTTAGAAGAAGGGGAGCGTCTGAAGGAACATCTGTTTTCACATATGCAGAGCATCCAGAGCAGCCAAGGTTAGATTATCCTAGTAATATGTTGCTCCTATAACTAACCTTATGATCATATTTGGCAACTAACTAATTATTTGATATCTTTTTCTGGTCTAGAAACAGAAATAATACCATAATCTTTTTCAACGCAGGACTACCTTATGGGTAACTGTACATGGACAAAACCAAATCCTTCTGCATAGGTTTTGTTGTCTGGTTCTGAGAAAAAAATGATGTTCTTTTCTTGAGTGATTTTTATTTTTTATTTTATTTTTTCATAGCTACAATACTGGTGGCTAGCAGCATCTTCCCTGGATTATAAATGGCACCCACCAGAAAGCAATAATCTGAACTGTCTGTAAATATTTCTCATTCAGTTTCATAACATCACTTTGAAAGGGCAAATAACATTTGGGAAAATGGGAAATGACATCTGCAGTTACCAGTGGTTTTGTCTCTTTTTTATTATTTTAAATGTATTATAGTTGTGTCTAGAAATCACCCGAGACTAGGCTAGGAATGCTAGCACATTAGCATGTGCTAATTAAAAGACACTCCTTGTGCCATCAGCCTTATTGTCTATATAGCCAAGACAAACTGTAGGAGAAAAGGTGTATGTGTATTTGCAGAAGTTCATGAGCTACAGCTCAGTGGCAGGAACAGAATTAAAATCCACGTCTTCCCAAGATGAGAGCTCTACTTGTTACATCAAGATGTCTAGCAGAGTTCAGAAATTAATTTAATTTTGAAAAAAAGCCCAGACACCTACTCTCAATGAAACTGGAATGCAGTGTGCTGAGCAAAGTGGTTGCTAACTTAGAAGGGGACCTAAGGGGTTTGACTCTCAAGCCTGTGCTTTGGTACCCTGCTGAGCTGCTGTTACCACCCATGGTGCATCATTCTGCTGAGATTTGGCTCTTCTTTACTGAGGAGTGAAAGGGAGTCTGATCCTGTAGACTCCACATGATATCAGTGGCTTTGGATGAGCCCCAAAGACCGTGTCTATGCTTTCATTGCTGTTTGCTGCCTAGTTCACTAAAACAGATGGGTTGTTATCAGTATTCTTCTACGTGTCTGTGTCAGGTGATGGCAACTCGCCACCTAAATCGCCTAGTATTGGTTTGCTCCCAGTCTGAAATGTTAGCTACAGGTTTTTGGATTTATTTATTTGCATTTACAAAGGCTGACAGTGGCTAGTGAGAAACAAGAAAGAAAATTCTTGGTGAATTGTTGTGAAGGATTTTTTGCCTTTTTTAGGCAATGTTTCCTCCAGTTATTATATAATCTTGGTTTGTAGGTCTGAATTTCATTCTTACTTCAACAGGCATCATGACTGAAAAGTGGATGTCAGAAGTCTTAAAAAGATTAGTGCTCCATATATAACCAATAAAATTGATTTGTGAATTAGGTATCCCCTTCACAGAAGTAATAAAGTGAGCTTTTTCTGAAAGCAGTGAAATTTCTTTCTTGTTGCTGTCAGTGTAGTCATTATGCATTGGTGTAAGGTATTGACAGTGTGCTCAGGGCAATTGCAGAAAAGGGCAGGGATTAAATAAGGGGAAAGGAGTAATCTCAATTGAGTAGAGCTGTTCCAAGCCAATTGCAAATACAATAAAACTATAACACCCAACCCTTCTCTTGGAAAAATTTCCCAGCAACAGTGCAATGATTTTATACTTTGTTGGTAATGAAAATACATCTCAAAGAAGCTGGAACCTGTACTTCCTACACACCAGGACTTCAGTAAGCTCTGATAATTATCCAGCTCAGAAAACTTCCCTTCCTCTATTGACTGATCAGCGCACGGTTCAGCATCTCTGCTGGTGTAAAACACTGACTATCAGGCTGTCTCTGAGCAAGATATATAGAAAATAGAAAAATCCCACACTGAAGCGAATGCTAAAACAAAAGAAACCAAGGCAGGGCTGGCTCTGCGGGGTGATGGCCCAGGAGGTGGCACTGGGCAGCACTGGTTCCTGACTGCTTGCTTTTTGCAATAACCCAACGTGCAAATCCGAATGAAATCAAGCCGTGCCAAAGTGGTTCTTGACGAGGGTGCCCCAGGAGTCTCTGCAGCTGAAGAGATTGTGAGTGCTGGGGCAGAGTGAGCAACAGCCCCAGCCGCAGGCTGAGTGAAGAGGCAGGCTCTCTACGGCTAGTAAAATCCCAAAGGCTATTCCATATACAATCACAGAATAGTTTGGGATGGAAGGGAACTTTAAAGGTCACCTAGTTCAATCCCTACTGGATATAAAAATATATACACTGGATATAAAAATTTAATCAGACTCAAGATATTTTTGTGTTTTCCGGAAGTTGTCTATATTACAAAGTAATAACAGGTGCATACTTTTAAACAAGTATATTGGCAAAAGGAAGCAATAGAAAGGAGAAAAGTAAAATTTTTGCTGTTTTTGCTTTGTTTCTGATTATTCCAAGACTGATTTAACTGAATTTTTAGAGTCAGAAGGGACCAGAGAGATCATCTAGTCTGACTCTCCTGCTGAAGCAGGATTGCCCAGAGCTAGAGCATGTCACTCAGGACTGCATCCAGGCGGGTCTTAAAAATCTCCAAAGAAGGG